>JAHPZR010009001.1:22500-75000 GCA_019787425.1 Platygyra sinensis | reverse complement strand
GGTGGAGCCTCTAGGGCCCGGCCAACAGCGGGCTTAGTGACAGAGACACGGCAGATGGAAGAGTGTCGCAGCTAAGAATGGTTACGTCGAGGAAGACGAGGACTTTGGGGCTTTAGTTCATTTTCCCTGGTCATCAAGCCCTATACTTTTTTTCTTTTAGGTTGTGGTATAACGTATCCTTAAGCGGCCTTCACACGGTAAACTTTAGTTGGCAAACTCGTGTTGGAAAACTTCAGAACGTTGGCAAACTTTTCCCTTCACACGTCAAACTCGTGTCAAATAACAAACACGGTAATTTGGAACATGACCGTTTTTTTTAGTGCAGTCGCACTCACCTACGACAGTGAAACAGAGGAAAAGAAGAGAAGAAACAAAAAAACGGTGGAGAAATGGAAAATTTTGGACGAGACCAAATTTGTCCGCGCGCTCCTGCGTTTTGTTTTGTTTGTTTTTAGTTTCTTTGTAGGCTATAGATAAAACGTCCTGAACAGCTAGCGGGACAATTGTGAACCGCTTTGATATTAAATTTCAAAAATGTTGACTCGCGCCCCCATTTTGTGAAGTGTCACGCAAATTAATCACGTGAATAGAGCTCGTTTTGATTGGTTGAAAATTACCAACACATGTTGGCCAACCGTTTACACGTCAGATACGAGTTTACCAACACGAAAAAGTTGGTGAAAAAGTTGCCGAGAATAGAGGCAAGTTCCATTTGTCGCCAACAGTTTGCCAACTTGTTTGCCGACTGCTTTTGTGCCGTTCACACACATCAACTTTAGTTTGTCAACACGAGTTTGCCAACTTAAGTTTGCCGTGTGAAGGCCGCTTTATAGTTACTGGTGCCCGCACTAAACCGCCAAAATAAACCCATGGTTTTTTGCTCATGTTGTGTACTGCGTGGTGGAGCTGAAAATGGAATTTCTGCCGTTTGAGTGTATACGAATTAGCCGGAAATGAAATATTTCTGCGGCACTGGAGCAGTAGCGGCTGGAGCAAGTCCAGTCGAAGTGCATTATGGCTTGTCAAGGAGGGCTATATAAGAGATTTGTAGCACGTGGGATAGTGATTCTAGGCCGACACCTCGTTTGACTTTCGACATTTTGTTTTGGCTAGGTGGAAAACGCGAGGCCAGGGTCCCGGGGTATGGGGTCCCGGGGTATGGGGTCCCTGGGTATGGGGTCCCAGGGTGTGGAAAACATGGGGTGGGGAAAACACGCAGCGTAGATAACACGGAGTCTGGTGGAAAACACGGGGTCTTGGTGGAAAACATGGGAGCAAAGTGAAAAACACGCGGGAACCATTACTTCGCCCAACAATGAATTTTCCTCATCAACATGAGAAGTCAAAATTTTGTTATTTCAAATTACAATGAAAACCATTTGGCCTGAAACGCGTTTTTAGATCATGAAGGCGAATTAAACATTTTGTGAGAAAGAAAACCATTTAAGAGGGAATGTCCACTAGGACCGAGCCACATAAAAAATATGTGGCACATGATGAAAAATAAAAATTTTTCATATTCTTCCCAGAGATAGCCTATGGTAAGCCTAGAAACGTGGTGTGATTTTTTTCTTGAAATATATTTTTAAACCCGCTAAAATATCAAAAATCCGTTGTGGTCCCACATCTGGTCAAAAACACGCAAAATTCAGTGACTAATACCTTCTTATGAACTTCGCTCTTTTTAATCCCCGTCAAAATAATACTCCAGTTTGAGCCTGGAAATTTATTTTTGAGGAGTTTACAAGTCGTTTAAGGCCAATTATACCTCTGTGGGTTAATTTTCAAGGTCACGAAGAGCCGCTTAAAATCACCAAAATTCACTTCCTAAAAATTCTTAATTATGCACACTTTTTCAATCGGCAAATTCGCTACCCGGTAAAACACCGAAATACCTAAGATTTTGACGTTTCGAAAGAAGAAATGTCAGTGTAAAAGCTGGTATAAAAATTATTTTCGGGCTTTACATCAGCGCTGAGTACTAACGCTGTCAAAATCGTGATAATCACAACACTAACCTGCTAGAAACGAAAACAATAGGCAAGCGTCTGGGATTCGATAATCAAAAGGAACCTGAAAATGTCTTCTTGTATTTGATTTCCTCGGTATTTGGACTTAAACTATGACAGAAAAGTCATGTTTAAGCTTACCTTCTGTGAAACATTACATTTAAGTACTGGCATATTCAGAATCCTACAAGCACGATAACCATTGCGGCGCGTGGTGTTCGGGGAAGTACATCATTTTCTCATTGACATTCAACCAATGAATCCGAGAAAATCCAGCACCTTTCTGTCCCTTGTTCTAACACAGCAATCCATAAAAGTAGTGAAGCCTTCTAGCGTCAGTCTCTTGCTTGTAAAGAGAAAACCTTATGTTCTCTTCTCGTCGAAATGTAAATATGGCGTTTGATGTTGGACTTCATTTCTATGTCACGTAATGGTCAATTGATGGGATTTTGTCACGCATTGCCAAAAACTGAATCAAGAGATTTAATAAGACGTTCAAAGCAAACAATTTTTATTTGAAAGCTATGAGAACATACCTCTGCGACCCTTCACGCGGTTAGCGATACCGAAAACTTTAAAGAATCCGAACGTGAACCATAAAATATATCGCAGGGCCAGAAATCGCACGAAAACTGCTCAAATTGAATGTTTGTCTAACGAAAAGATATCGCGCAATTCAATCATAGTCAAACTGTGACAATGGACTAGCGCCTATACAGCTGCAATAACGTTTGATTTTTACCCCATCTACAACATTATGTGCACAGAAGTTTCCTCTTCAATGATTTTAACATGGAAAACAAAACTGGTACTTATTCGTTTTAAATAAGTTCATTTTCCATTGCAGTGGTTAGTTTCTCAATGCAAATCACACTTTGTGCTAGAAATTGTTTGTTTATATTTCCATACAGCCATTCTTTTACGTTATTTTGTGGTCTTACGGTTCAGTGTCGGAGTTCTGCAAAAAAAAAAACATGCAATGATTTTAAACAGAAAAAAAAATGACTGATGTGATGTAATCCATACGCTAAAACTACTCATGCATTTCTCTTAGAACATAGCCTTAATTTTTTAACCAAGCGGTGTAAAGCCGATCGATTACGTGCTTTGTGTCACGCGCCACGCGAGAAGTGAGAAAACTGATCAAATTGTCATGTACTGAGTGTACAAAAAACATAAAATGTTTATCGATTTACCTCGTTTCATTGCAAAAGGTTATATTTAGAAGATGGAGACATTTCATGGCGTGAACTTAGTCTTTCAGCTTTTTGAGAATATTTTATCTCTATGACGAGATGAATCCCACAGAGGCATGGTTTGTTTTCGCATGTACGCAGCAGCTCATAACGGTTTGTACATTTAAGATTTTTGAGAAGTTCTCTTTCGATGGATAAAGATTAGTTTCTAGTTGTAAAGTAGAGTTCACTCTAAATACGAGCCTAGTGGCTCATCAGGCCGGAGTTTATCCCGGTTTCTGCAGCATGAAGCGACTGGGGGTATTTCTACTCCCCTCTGGATTGGATGCCAGGCTATCGCGGGGCTACCCCCAGCATTAAGTTTACCGGTACCCATTTATACACCTGGGTGGAGAGAGGCACTGTGAGAGTAAAATGACCTGCCCAAAAACAAAACGCAAGGCGGCCCCAGGCCAGAGCTCAAACCTGGACCGCTCGATCCGGCATGTGGCCACCCCCCTCCCAAGCAAGTTTGTGACGTTAACGATTACTATTACAAAAGAATAACCCATTTCAAACACCCTTTATTTCAGATTTATGGGTTTGTATCTCAAGAATGGCTCCTGTAACCTTTTTTGTCGAATTCTAATCAGCACGTCCAGTTTTATATTTTTGGCAACGTCGTGAACATTTTAAAGTAGAACAGGAGTCATTAGAGAGGTTAAGCATGACGTTTACGGCGAACGGCAAACGGCAAAAATGAAACTTTTGCCGTCTGTCTTCAGCTCTCTGTACAGTAGAATCAAAACATTTGTATTTGCAGTAAATAGTAAGGGACACTTTTCTATTTTTGTATGATTTATTTTAGGATTACAAGAAAAGAATAGAAAATCAGAGGTGACCTTTGCCGTTTGCCGTCTGCCGTAAACGTCATGCTTAAACTCTCTATAATCGGGGACGGAGACCGTAAGCGCGCGCCATTTCTAGTATTGAGGTTGGCGCCATGATATGGGACAATTTTTCTATTTTCAGAACAAATTGCGCCATCGCCTGCGGCACACGCGCGTACATTGCTGCGAGGATTTTCGCGGATGTCGCACAGGGGAAATGGCGTACGAAATTCCCGAAATCGTTTATGCTTTTGGCCCACAACTCAACGCCTTTATGGCTTTGGAATTTTGCATAAGTATTTTCGCCGTAAGTTGCTCCAGTTTGAGTGAAGACAGTGCCGAATTTAGGTATGTCCCACTTTATATCGCTAACCAAGTTGAGTTCTGCTGCTCCTTTTACAAGAACTTCACATTACTCCAATCTAAATTTCACTTATGAAAAAGATTAACAGCTTTTCCATTACACAGAAAAAAAAAACTAGTTGCATTGGATATGTTTAGATATAGCAGCGTTTAGACCCAATAAGTGACAATAGGTTTATGTCCGTAGATGCTGCTTAGTTTGGTTTGTGTAAAAATCCAATAAATTGTCTGTTGTCGATGAATAACAGCCCCGCTGATGCGTGTTTTGCACAGCAAGTAAAACATGACAAATTGGGCTTCGCACTTTGGTGTGAAAACGTACATCGAACTCATATAATATCTCTAGATTTGAATATGTTTAAGGTTGATTAATGTTTGAGAACATATTAAAAGCTTAGCTGAAAATATGTGAATACAGCAGAAATAATTATTCCCTGCCATCTCTGTGAAAAATCGGCAAGAGAATCTCGCAACTCTCACCATTTGATCATGCAACGTGACAACATTCACGCGAGAGCCCACGACACGTGCGTGGATCAGCGCGCATATATGACGTCAGGATGGCGCAATTTGTTCTAAAAATAGAAAAATTGTCCCATATCATGGGTCCACGCGCATCCCAAAGCTTACGGTCTCCGTCCCCGATTATGGCTTCTGAGTAGAATTAGTACTTCTGAGGGGTCACGTGACATACCACGTGACGTTAAGCGCAAAAAAGCCATTATTTGAGAAATTGGTGGAGGTTTTTAGTAATATCATCCTGCGATAACGCGGTTTAGACGCAGGTCAATTACTTTCATCCTCTTACGTTTGGAATGAACGTCCCTCTTCTGACAGAAAAAATTAGAAATAGGGTAAAAGGTAGTCTTTTTTAATTAAAATCGACTTTTGATCATTTATATCTTCTAAAATCGAAATCAAGGAAGATCATTCCAGACGTAGCAAGGTAGATAATTTCAATTTGCAGCGAAAACGCTCATTTATTGATCAATAGACTTAAAATTCGCCGCCAATTCGCCGATTTACCAAATTTTAACAAAACAATCACGTGACATGTTACGTGGTAAAAGTAGTATGTTACGGCAAGGCAGGACACCGAGATTTATAATCAGGGAAAAGTTCAGCTTGGTAAAACAAAAAAATACCTGTCCAACCATATTTCTACTTTAAATTCCTGACCCAGACCTTAAACTGATTGAGTCATGATTGTAAACAAAATGCCTAGTGCCAAGCCAGGGTGAAAAACACACCCTATTTCAGTCCAATGTGTATAAAATTTACACCTTTTTTAGACATAAACAGCCCAAAAGCCATACCCTTTGCGACCACCCATACCTCTAATAGCCCATATAGCGGAGTAATCCCAACCCCCTTCCGAGCCCAGAACACATAAATGCACAGTTTCTCTGCCGGGAAATTTCCGCGCCATATCTTACGGGTCACGTTTGGATCCTTTTGGCTTTAAAATATTTTTTTTCTTTGCTTTGAACGTCTCATTGAATCTTTCTCTTTATTATTCTTTTTAACCATTTTTGGCAATGCGTAACAAAAATCCTTTCAAGTGACTATTGCGTGACAGACAAATTAGATCCACTTCGGACACTAAAATTACCATTTCAGCATGCAACATGCGCAAGGATTGGAACAGCACGTGAGTATTTCGTTTTAACAAGCAGGGGACTGACGCTGGAAGGCTTCACTACTTTTATGGATTGTTGTTTAAGAACAAGGGCTAGCAATGAGGTTAGGAATGGCGTGGATTATCTTGGAGGCATTGGTTGAATGTCAGTAAGGAGGATGAACTTTGTCGAACTCCACTCATCGCAATGGTTATCTTGTAGGATTCTGAATACGCCAGCACTAGTACTTGAATGTAATTACAGGAGGTGAGCTAAACATGACTTTTCTACCATAGTTAAGTCCAAATACCAAGGAAATCAAATTCAAGAAGACATTTTCAGGTTCCTTTTTATTATCTGGTCACACTGACACTTGCCTATTGTTTTCGTTTTCTAGCAGGTTAGTGTTGTGATTATCACGATTTTGACAGCGTTAGTACTCAGCGCTGATGTAAAGCCCGAAAATAATTTTTATACCAGCTTTTACACTGACATTTTGTCTTTCGAAACGTCACAATCTTAGGTGTTTTGGTGTTTTACCGGGTAGCGAATTTGCCGATTGAAAAAGTGTGCATAATTAAGAATTTTTAGGAAGTGAATTTTGGTGATTTTAAGCGGCTCGTCGTCGCCTTGAAAATTAACCCACAGAAGTATAATTGGCCTCAAAAGACTTGTAAACTCCTCAAAAATAAATTTCCAGGCTCAAACTGGAGTATTATTTTGATGGCGATTAACCAGAGCGAAGTTTATGGTGAGGTATTAGTCACTGAATTTTGCGTGTTTTTGACCAGATGTGGGACCACAACGGATTTTTGATATTTTAGCGGGTTTAAAAAAATATTTCAAGAAAAAAATCACACCACGTTTCTAGGCTTACCATAGGCTATCTCTGGGAAGAATATGAAAAATTTTGATTTTTCATCATGTGCCACGACTGGCTCGGTCCTAGTGGACATTCCCTCTAAGAACCTTAATCTTACCATGAACGTCAACATAATAAGTACGGTTGATCCATCCATTCGCGTTGCTCACATTACAGGTGTACTTCCCAGTGTCAGTTGGTACCAAGTCCTTCATATATAGCAAGAGTGTCCACTGACCCAAGTAGAGTCTGCTTCCTCCTATTCTCTTCAGAAACCGCGCCCCGTCCTTGTACCATGTTACAGTAGGACGGGGAAGCCCTTCAGCAGAACAGTCCAGCTTCACTGAGTTGCCGACTGGTAATGCGAGGAGGCTGCGCGATAGTTTATCTGGTGGTACTGTGAATTTCGGAGCAGCTGACATGCAGAGAATAACCTCGGTTAGTGGAATCCTACTAGTACACTAATGCAAATGCCGAAAGGGACTGGTATATTGTATACCATATGCAATGTAATATTTGCCCATAAACTAATTATTTTTACTTTCTGGCCTACACACCATCCAAACAATGCTTAAGAAACAAGTTTTGAGATTTGAACAAAACGCATTTTTTTTAAGTTTTTCTATATCTGCAGCACACCCGCCGCGCCAGTTGAACATTTTTTCCACATTTCATACCTGTGGCCCCGCTACATACAGCGGAAATTTCTCGGCAAGGCTTGTTCCGTCAATAATTCGTTTGGATCAAAAATAGAGTTGCTGGTGTTAGAAAGAGGTCGAGTGGCCTAGGTACAAACCCTTTAATTGAAGAAAAAACAGAGAGGTGAAGAATTTTTAGACCGGTACTCTTGCGTCATCCAATCTCATATTCCAGTCTGGAGTCCTCCACTACACTGATCTTACAGTGACTCAACAAAAATTATAAGAATAAAATAGTTTGCTTAAAACTAAGAGAGAAATATAATCTTACCTGGCGTTGAATTTCGATATGGGTTCTGCATTGGACCTTAAAAAAAACCGTTTAAAATCGGTTTAAACCTGAATGGCGACGTACTGACATTGATAACAAAGTTACATACTTTCCCCTACCGATTACCTGTGTTTATGCTCCTTGCTAGGCGGGAAATCGTTCTGCTCTAACTAACAATTATTATTATACATTGAACTTTCTAATTCTTTTCTGATTGGCCGAAAGCGTACAGCGAATTTTCGACATCTGCGCCCGTGACGTCATAACTGCAGATTATACAATTATCATGTCAAGGACACTTCGACTTCGGCTGATAACCCCTATATACCTCGACCTTGATTATTCTGGATATCACGAAAACCTCATCCAATAATTGTTTATTGTCTGCAGGTAAACACAACAAGCTATAAGCAATGGCTATGGAGCAAGCGTTGGTCCCAGATACTGGCCAAAACGTGTCATCTTCGAGTCACTGGTTATGAGATGAAAGCGCGTTCTACTGCTTGCAACTATAAATTATTGAAATTCGGATACAGAATTAAAAATGTGTCACTGAATGCAAGAACAACAATGTTATCTCACTGTCGGAGACTGGACTTATAATAATAATGCGTGACAATTTAGAATGAGTGACATTATTGATAAACTGTGAAAAGATAAGTTGTCAAAGACCGGAAGCTTGAATTCAGCCCGTCTGCATGCAATCGTTAGTGTATAAATATAACGCCTAGTGTTTTAGCCTTCGGAGTGTGTTGATCAGTATCGAGTCGAGTAGTTGTACCAATCAGTTTTGTCAGAGAGTTGTTTTATTAGTTGAGTCGAGCCTTTTGGTTGAGGAATTTGTGAGTTTAATCAGACGTAGACTAGATGCCTAAAGACTGTATCCAAGAAGCCGGTTAACCAATTAAACCAGAGGACCTTGTGAGTATAAATCGTTTGCCTGAGTTCACTTCGTTTTTCAATTGTCTACCTTGTCGATTTTGTGTGGAAATACCGCTTTGGAGGCGAAGCGTTTCCCACATCACCCCAGATTTGGAAGTGAAGAGGAATTTATAAGGCAACACTGAAGCAAAAATGATAGGCGTACAGGCTGTCCGAAATAACAATGAGTTAACAATGCTAGGAAACCAGTTAAAAAAAATATATTTTACTTCAGTGTCACACTCGCCTAACGGCTCGTTGTACCAGTTTTTGTTCTACCACAGAAACATGGCAACATATGAATATTTATTGAACGGCCATGTTATAAATTTATTTATGATACTTTCTGTTTATTATCTGATTTTTTTCATAGTTTAATTAACTAGTTTTATAGTGACCTTAGATTTTATATCTTATCTTTAGGAGACCCTTGATATAGGGCTGACCTCCGGGTTTCCTTTTTCTCAATAACTAAGTATTTTTATGTTATTTTGAAATTAAGTATTGTATCATTGTATCATGTATCACTGAGATGGCTGGTAATACAACCACTCTAGCGTGCCCGTGGAAAATCAGAATGTTCAGATATTTGGGTGGTTAGTAAGTAACGCCTAAGAAAACAAGTGACTAAACTTCAAATTTCAAAATTGTATGGTAAGGCTTAGACCTACTCTAATATTGTTATAATGTTAACTTACTTCCAACAGAAAGCTGCACAGTGTACGTATTTTTTCCGCAATCATTCTCAGCTACACAGTGTAGAATCCAGCGTCGTCTTTCTGAACTCTCTTTATCTTTAAATATTTGTTCAATTTGAGTCTCATCCTCGGATGGTCCAATGGACTAAATGTCTTGTTATTCTTTAGCCATGAAGTGATTACGCCATTTTCTTTAACTTGGCAAGTAAGTCGAACATCCTTTCCAACGATGACGTCAGCAACCTTTTCCTCGTTTCCCTTCTTGTCGCGGATATTTGGAACTGGAAGAAAAGAACATTGATAAGACATATCCACATAGCAATTATTGGTTTAAGGTGATTCCTCAGAAAAAAAAGTTGCCGATGAATATTTTCGAAACTTTCCCTGAATGTTCTCTACCAAGCATTTGCTTCAAAATAAAAAAAAACAATAAAAATGATAGGTCATCATTTTCGCTTTAAGAGATTTGACGGGCCTATCTTAACCGATTTTTGCCTGTTCTCGTGCTAATCACGCGCGTTATTCATCGTCCACGTTACATTTTGTGGCAGCTCGAAACATAGTTTACAAAATAATACTTGGGAAAAAACTCGACGGGTAGAAAGTGACGAGCATATGGAACAATAACATATAAAATTTGTGGAAAAACCATGATATTTAAAACGACGTGGACGTAAAGCGTTCGTAGAGTCGATGTTTTCGCGGTCATAATTTACATCACAGAGTAAAGGTTTTGTGCACTCTTTCACCCATGTCTTTTTTCTTTCCGATAAGTTCTTTTTATTTTTTTTAAATCAAGGAGGATAATACTTACACTATCATTGTGCAATAAAAAATACAGGTTACCATGCTCGTTTAAAAGAAAACGAACATTTATTTCGCTATCGAGCTTAGCTTGAGGGAAATATCTTTTGTTGTGTACGTGCACGCGCTGATTTGCGCGCACTGATGACGCGAAAATCGTGCGCAGTAAGGAATGCGCAATGCAATACTGAGGGATCACCTTAAAAGTGGAAGGCTGAGACTTCTTCAAATCTCTTTTCTTTTCAGTAGGCAAACCGCCTTTCATTTTCACTCCTATGTGTTCCTTTGTCGACCAGATTTCTTGAGGGAGTTAACAATTTACTTGCAAACGCATTTAATTCCAGTCATAAATTCCCACAGCCTTGTTTAGGAAATAAGGGAGTTTTAGCAATGACGACGGCGACGGCGGGGTCGACGCCTTGTGAAAAATGAATTTATATTTTACCTTTGAATGTAGCAACTTTGTAAATCTGTACAGGTACGCCTATCGGTCTAAAAACTTGCTCAGGCTAAACATGCACCGACAGCGTTCAGTTCCAAAAGAAGATAAGAAAAATTAACCATTGCGGTTCGCGTTTGCCAAAATACGTAGAACTTGGTCATTTCACGTTGTTGTTTCACAGAGGACGGCAAAGAAATGTGCAGAGATTCAAAACGCACTTGCATAGCTATTGTTTTGCTCATTAAACCTTTTGTCTGGTGACGCTCTCGTCGGCGTCGCCGTCGCCGTCGTGGTTTGCTAAAAACTCCCTATTGTCTCGACAAGGAAGAGGATCCCGCAAAATACTTGCCAAATCAAAAAAACGGAGTTAATTTAATCTCGAACAACTGGACTGAGATCTAGAGCTCCTGGTGTTTTCCTCGTTCCTGTCTACCACCAAAGCCTGCCTACTTGCTTTCTTGCTTACCTAGAGTAAAAAATAATCACTGCTTATTTGAAAGGCTTTTCAAAGTAAAGAAGAATGGCGTTTTCCTTTGGGAATATCTTTTTTCTTTTTAGAGAAATTTTACGTTTTTGTATTATGCAAATGAGAAAAGTGATGACGACATAGGTGGTTCCTCTTTTACAGTACAACAGTCAATCAAGAATATCTCCAGAAATATTGGAGCAGTGTTCTTCAAACAGAATCGTACATCACAATAGAAACAGAATGACACCTACTATGTTGTTGCCGTGGCAACACTCTTGGCTCCAGTCCCTTTCTATGAAAAACCAAATAACCCCATTTGCAATCTTTTTAAGAGGGACAGAGGGTCTAGCTCGGCACACACATGGTTCCCATATTGCCTTAACTCTCCCCATAAGCAGGGGCACCCGACGATCAAATTAAGCAAAAAAGCCTCTGAGGGATATTTCTCGGCTCCTTGTAATGCTTAAAAACTGTTTAAAGAGTTGTTTTAATCAGCTAGAAAAATTTGATCTGTTCGGATTTCTTAGCTTAAGATTGAAGTGCCCGAAAATTTTAGGGAATGAACTCTCCATTTCAGAATTTGCTAGCTGAACGTTACCTTCGAAGAACTTCTCTGCGAACTTTTTTCTTACCCGAAAATGCTAGGCGACCTCTTTTAGAGCCAGAAATTTCAAAAATATCCCTTCCGAAAATTTAAGGGACTGTTTTTCCCTGCATTTCTCTGGTTGCGAATCTTTTAGGTGGTGTTTTAGTAAGAAATCAGTAGCTTTTTGGCAATGCATTATCCGAAAGTCTTAGAACGGGTAGACTCTCCCGAACAGATATTTCATCGAAGTTTCTCGTTGGGTGCCCTTGCATAAGGTTGTTGTGAGTGGACGATCCTTGTTTAGGATAAAATCTGGGAATTTTAGTCTTAATTAAAACAGGACCAGCGGCATAAATGTTGTTATGGCAACGGCACGACAAGTGTCATTTTCCTTCTTTTGAGAGGTACAGTCCTGATGCCAAGTTTGAAGGACACCGCCTTACTATTTCTAGAGATATTCTTGATTGAGTGTTGTACTGTTTTAGTGAAACCACCTATGACGTCATCACTTTACTCACAAAAACGTAAATATCTCTAAAACGAAAGAAGATATTCTAAAAAGAAAAATGACATTCTTCTATTCTTTAAAAGGCCTTTCAAATAAGCAGCGATTATTTTTTACTTCATAGGCACTTTAAGCATTGTCACCTGGTGCTTATTTTGAGCCACTTCAGCTCTAAAATGACATTTATTTGAGGAGGCTTACACGCATCGATGCAGTAGCCACCCGTAAAACAGTCGGTCCAGAAAACCATTCCACTTAGGAGAACAGGATGTGCGCTTGTAGAAGACTACAGCCGTGTTTTTCTTTTTGTGGCTGCCACTAAGATTAAGGAAATGCCTGCCTATGGGAGATTTTCGTTCGCGGGAGTGCAACTGTATTCGAGTTCGAGGAAGGGGCCGGGCAGTGAAATAGAAGAGCAATGTAAGATCGAAAGTTACTGATTTATTTCTAGAATGTGAGAAGTTTAATCCAATTCCTTAGTATTCCGCAAAAAAGCAAAGCGTCGCAAATCTTGTAGCCTGCAGAACAGGCGTGAGTTTTTGCGTATTTCAGGGGAACAGGGGCGAAAGCGAGGTAAGCGCGAGGCGAGCGCGAAGCGCGAGTTGCGTGTGAGGGGAGGTTCGCGAACCTCCCCACGCACGGAACTCGCGCTTCGCGCTCGCCTCGCTTTCGCTCCTACGCAAAAAATCACGCTTGTTCTGCAGGCTACAAATTTTGAGCAACAAGTGACTTCGTGTTCTCTCATCTCTCTTTCTCCTTCCCCTTAATTCCTCCCCAGTTTTTTTCAATCGCTTGATAAAAAGTAATCGAGAAAGGTCAATGGGAGCTCAGTCAATCTGCAGTTTAATGGAAACGGAAGTGCGTGATGCCGAGCTTAGACGATCAGCTATCGCTATGGCATTTCCGCTGAAGAGAGTGTGGACACTGAGTACAGGGAGGGAGCGTCAGAGGCACTAACTGGTCCTAACTCAGTTTTGATATCGAAAACATGGCGGATGATTTTAATATGCTCATCAGTCAGCTTGGAAAATTTGTCTCTTAAAAATTCAAAATGAATCAGAAAATTATTTTCTGAATGGCTTGGCATTTCCGCATCAACATTAAGAATTCTCTTAATGTTTGAATTAAACTTTCCGCCGAATATCTGCTACAATATCACAAAGCCGGAAAAGGTTCGAAAAATATCAGAAGACTTTGAAGATAATTTTTAATGCCGTTCAAAATGTTTATAAAACATTGCATTCCGCAGGCAGTTCGGGGAATACTGCAACACCGCAATTTGAAATTAAAATTAACCCTCAACTGAAGATCACATTTTTAAGGATTAAACCACTGCAGAAACCGTGTACGATCAAAACTTGTTCTACGTTGGATCAAAATAGATCGTGACCAGACCAAAAAACTTTAAAAATAGAAAATATACTGCAAAGGTTGGTCAAGACAACGTGGACATAGGCGTTGTTACAATATTTCGGCTGGCCAACACCAGCCTTCTTCAGGTTTATTGAATGGATAAATGCTGCTTACAGATCTTTATATTCACCGGAAATGACATAAAAAGGCTACGTGATGTGTAACATTAATAAAAAAGGAAATGCATAAAAGGTAATAATACATGATAACAAGGTAAAATAAACAAAAGAAAATTAAAAACTGCTAAATTAAATTACATTTCATCTCTTCTGTTAAGGCCTGCAGGCTCCAGTGTTTTTCCTCTGTGTATGAGGAATGCCTCACGAGCCTTTCTGATGGAGTCCCGACTAGTGTGCAGTTGTTCGAGCGGTATAAGGATCATGTGATCCTCCGCGTGACCACTAGTCAGGAAGTGTCGTGAAACCGCAGTGGGGGTATAACTACAAAAGGGGTTTATAATTGGTCGCCTATGTTCATTAAAACGGTCTTTAAGACGACGTTTGGTCTCTCCGATGTACTGAAGGTTACATTTAGTGCACTGAATCATGTAAATAACATTAGAGGTTTCACAAGTAATATGTGATTTGATTTTAAACGTTTGTCCAGTACGTTTAAAATCAAATCACATATTACTTGTGAAACCTCTAATGTTATTTACATGATTCAGTGCACTAAATGTAACCTTCAGTACATCGGAGAGACCAAACGTCGTCTTAAAGACCGTTTTAATGAACATAGGCGACCAATTATAAACCCCTTTTGTAGTTATACCCCCACTGCGGTTTCACGACACTTCCTGACTAGTGGTCACGCGGAGGATCACATGATCCTTATACCGCTCGAACAACTGCACACTAGTCGGGACTCCATCAGAAAGGCTCGTGAGGCATTCCTCATACACAGAGGAAAAACACTGGAGCCTGCAGGCCTTAACAGAAGAGATGAAATGTAATTTAATTTAGCAGTTTTTAATTTTCTTTTGTTTATTTTACCTTGTCATCATGTATTATTACCTTTTATGCATTTCCTTTTTTATTAATGTTACACATCACGTAGCCTTTTTATGTCATTTCCGGTGAATATAAAGATCTGTAAGCAGCATTTATCCATTCAATAAACCTGAAGAAGGCTGGTGTTGGCCAGCCGAAATATTGTAACAACGCCTATGTCCGCGTTGTCTTGACCAACCTTTGCAGTATATTTTCTATTTTTGAAGATCACAGTTTACTAACCTGGGCACGGCTGTGCTTCACTGATTAGTACAAGAACCAGAGGGACCACCGACAACTTTTTCGACAAGAAACGAAGAATCATCGCGTCAGAATTGGAGCTTGCATGAAAAGCTCAACTTCTTCCTGCTTGGAACCTGCTTGGAACGAAGAAAGCGAACATAGAGTGTCGGTCAAATTTGAGTCCTGACTACATCTGCTACATCTCTTTCTGATTTCAATCATAATAATACTGCTACCGTAAATACTCGCTTCTGATTGGTTGGAAGCTGAACAATTTATCCCAAATTGTATCGATAACTGAACAATTAAATTTTAATTGTATCGGTCGCATTTGATCGGATAAATTCAGGTTTGCCGTTGACGACAAATAAAACAAGCTTGGTATGAAGAAGCAGTAGTAAACAAAAACAAAACCAAAATCGACCGAAACTTAGTTACGCATATATTTGCAGAGAAAAAATCCGACAGCCATTGAAAATCTCTCGCTCGAAGATCTTGAAGAGGTTCTCGGAGATTTCTACACCGAATTAAAGTAGTTACAGAAAAAAGACAGCATCTGTGAGCCAGAGTCCCGAGGACTACGGGGCGCATTTTGGTGTAAGAGGAAGGCAAGAAAACTTCAACTCTCGCAATGAACACTTCAAGTCTGCAAAAAATGACAATGGCCGCGCGTATATCATGTTTGCCGAGTCAAACCCCACAAAGATGAGAATATCTCCTACAAAGCTTCAAGGAAGGGTGGTCGTTCCAGGAATGGTGGCTACTAGTGAGAAAAATGTCCAGCTGGCGCTTCTGAACGACCAAGCAAAGCAATTAAAGTCCAAGGTTTGAAAATCTTAAAAACTTACAAACCTTGTTGAAGAACACTTTGAACTAGTCTTCCCACTTCAACTTCACTTGTGTTTGTACGGTTATCCTCAGTTTTCCCGAATGAATTCGTCCTTGTATCTTTAGCTCCGTATCATAGTTTAAATCAAGGCTGTAAACGTTTCTTAAAACGTTTTCACGCAAGTTGTAAACAAAATAAAACGCTTTTTGGCATGCATTTCCGTTCATTTCCGTTCCGACATGCATTTCCGTTCCTGTACATGTTGATTATTCATCAAAAAGTCGTTCATGCGTTCACAGTTTTGACAGCTTCAAAGCCAGTGAAAATTGAACTTATAATAATACAAACTTGGAAATTGCTCGTCTATATGGCTCGTTTTCGAAAGAAAAATATTATCGTATGGACAACTTTGGCGAAAATTGTTGTGAAAATTAAAGTGACAAAACTAACGTATTTTATCACACCGTTGCTTCATTCTAGCAACCCTGTATAGCAAAACGACGCCAGCCAGAAGCTTGTATTTACGGTTGTCGTATTATTAAAAGGAAATCGGTCTTCTTTCTCGAAACAATTAGGGATTAATTGTACTTGTGAACAGATCGGACTTTTTCTAATTTCCACTCGTGGCTGCGGCAGCCACTCGTGGAAACAACTAAAAGTCCGATCTGTTCACGCGTACAATTAATCCCTAATTGTTTCTCGAACAGATCGATTTCCTATACTAATTCAAAACACAAAACGGCAACATCACAATTAGTCTCCTCTGCGAGCAGGCTCACCTTTGAGTCACGCGCGAGAAACGAAGAGCTAAAGGAGTCTGGTGCGCGCTTGTACTTTCAATTCTCGCCTGCGCTCCAACGTGAGCCTGCTCGCAGGCTACAGCGGAGGAGACTACATCACAATAGGTTTCCGGCTGATTTTAGTAAATTCCTTGCTATTTCATACGTGAATCAATGAGAAAGAATTAAAGCTAGAAATCCAGAGAAGTCCTGTACAGCACACTGAGTTATATAGGGTATTACAAAGTCTTCTATTCTAGCCTACCTGTTTAGTCTGTAATTCAGTACTAGTCACGGGAATTCAGTGTCAACATGGAAACTCACCGCCTCATGCCTCAAACAATACTGGCATTGTACACCAGGGGATCGGGAACTGAGCCTCGTATTTGAAGGCTGACATATGACTGACATTTCCGGCGTAACTCTAGACCTTCGTGGTGCTCATTACCTTGACCATAAGCAAACTCGCGAACGACATAAACTGGCTTAACTCCAACTACTAATGTAGATTTATCACGTACGCACATAAAATTTGTACGCACATTACATTTGTAACCGGCAGTGCTACCCACGTACCATTAGTCATACTCTGCCAAGCATTATGGAAGTTCGGGGAAAAATTTTCCAGTCTATAGATCTTTTTATAAAAAAAATTTACAGCAGTCAGAAATGCAAAAAAGGGGGATCACCGACTTCGTTCCACATCTAAAAGCGTGTGAAAAACTACAGTCTGATTTTGAAAAATTAGCGCCCGTCATTCAGCATGGTCTCCTGGGGTTTATAGTTAATAATATTGAAGGTGAGTCAACGGAGGCGAGCGATCTTATGTTTTGAAGAAGTGGGTCTGTTGCGTAAATAATTACAAATGTTGCCAACGACAAAACATAACCCTTTGAGAGACATTTAAACTAGTGCACAGGCAAACGGAGAGCTAAATATAAATTCGATGGCGCATTTTGAAAATAATTCAAACTTCTAATCGACAGATTTTCTTTAGTTTTTCGCTACACGTAGAAAATCGGAAGAGAAAATGATCCATCAAAAGAAAAATAGGGATCAACTGACGAACGTCCAAGATCGTTAAATCCAAGTAAAGCTATAGGAATGACCATCTGTCCTATCACTGTTCATTTTAATACTTAGGGCACACATATCGATGCATCACGTAACCGCGTCTGAATTTCCCTGTGCAGTGAGGATACGCAGAAACAATTAGCGCCAACATCCTTAATTCGTGACTCTACTTAACAATTAGATTATGAGCTCGAGATTTCTATGAGGTGATAGTTGATGAGGCCGAAGGCCGAATCAACTATCACCTCATAGAAATCAAGACCGAATAATCTAATTGTTTTAGTAGAATTCTTTCTAAAGTTTACTCCAAATAACGGTTTCCAATTATTTCTCGACGTATTATTAAACTTTGCGCCTTAAAAAGATCGCCCTGATTGAATTGGCATTTAACAATGAAGTTTGTACGCACGCGCATCATTTCTTCGATAATTTCAACTTCTTTTAAGTCAAGAAACCGTCAATGTCCTTCGTTTAGTCTTCTCAGGATTTTAATTATCCATTTTCATCAAAATTTTCCTCCAGAACTTTAGCAAAACGAAAAACGTCGCCATTTCGCACACGAGTTCCAGCCACTGCACACTAATGGCTGATAGTGTGCAATGGTTCAGCCAATCAGATTACAGCATTTGCATTAGTATACTAGTAGAATTCTACTAATTACTTTTACAACTATAAAACTTAAATTATCGATTTTTTTTTAATCAAAATGTTATGTATACAATTAAGAATTAAAAATTAGAGAAAAATTACACAGGGTTTTTAGTCGATGAAAGCCTATCCTCGATACTTAAAAACACACTCGATTTCCTATTAGCTTGTGCAAAAGTAACTGTTCTTGCACCCAGCATCTTCAATCGACGTCGTCAAGTCTCTTTGCCGAACGTTAACCTATTTATGCCTTTCTGTTATAATCTGGTATCTGGTCTACCGCACAATATGGTTACACAAATACATTGTGAGAAATAACTACACAGAAACAAAAAACCCAGGCCATATAAGAACAGACCAAACAACTTCTACAAGGTTAATTACACAAGGAATGTGAAAAATCTTTTAAGAAAATTTATATTTTGACCTCTTTAAACGCTTCTGTTATAGTCTGGCAC
Organism: Platygyra sinensis; assembly: GCA_019787425.1. NCBI lineage: Eukaryota > Metazoa > Cnidaria > Anthozoa > Scleractinia > Merulinidae > Platygyra > Platygyra sinensis. The sequence continues at coordinate 56,255 of JAHPZR010009001.1, read as the reverse complement.
CACAACGTACTCATTCTGTACTTCGTACTTCGCTCGGAGAGAGTCGATCTCAGGTCGGCGACTCCTCGCAGACGACGAAGTTGCACGAACCTTCTTGACCTGCCAGTAACACACACCGGCCGTAATTATCGCCAGAACAATCACGCCAGCCAACAATCCGATCAAGATCTTAGGATGCTTGATTCTACTGGTCCAAGCTGACTTCTTTACAGGCTTCTCATCTTTATGAGCACTGACTGTTGGCATACCTGTTCAAAATAGTAAAATGTTCGGTTTATTCTTAATGTTGGTCAGCGGATACCTTTTTTCGACAACTGTCAGTTAACCATAACATGAATGTCCAACATCAAAGATGTGCCTATGATAATGGTGCTACTCTCCTATTTTTCAAAGTACTGGGCTTGAGGTAGGGACGCATGTACGAACGGACAGTCAAACGACAACCGAAATCTTTTGCATCGATGGATTATCAAATTTTCTAAAGTATGGGGCTCCGCTCGGTTGCCTTGGCCACGAAGGAACTCCGCTATAAAATGTACAAAATAACACATGGTTGCTTGCAGATATGGAATTCTCTTCTCGTGATATCGTGTTAAACACTTGAAGCGAAATCCCATATCTACGCGCCCCCACGTATTATCATTCTCTCTCTAAACTTCTACTCTCAGTAGTGATGTTTGATTTTTGTGATGTTCGATTTTTGTACTTACCATCCGTAGAATTTTCGTGTTTCTGCGAGTCATTTTGTTCTTGCTTGTCTGTTTAACATGATACAAAGAAAATCAAACCGTATGGATTGTATTATCATGGGTAAAATATTCAGCCAGAAAGAACTTGCATCAGATTTTCATATTCACTTCTTGACTGAGGACATTACAGTAAAATGCAATTACCATTTAGGCTACGTAATGAGCACCCAAACTTGATTATTTCCACATGCTTTCCGTAATCCTCTTTAATCTTTGGCAACTTTGGTCCAGGTAATGCGCTACAACTTTTTAACCGTTTAGTTTTTCTCTCAATATTGGTTTACTCTTTGAGCGATGCCAAGGATCTTCTGAAAAGGCAGAAAAAAAGCCAAACGAATTCCGAAAGTCAGAAAACTGTGCTACTCATGCAGAATTAACAATTATTACTTACCGGCGTTCTTTCTGTGAACAACGATGTAGGCTTGTTCCACGGCATAACCCACTGCATTTCCCACAATGCAAGTGTATTTTCCTTCGTCCTTCTTTGTTACCTTAACCAAAGTCAGCTTCACTCCATAGAAATCAAACTTGTTGCTTTTTGGCAAAACTAAATGTTCGTCTGGATCTTGGAGGTTCTGTTTGATAACTTCGTAGTATGGATGTTCGATTGTGCTGTTGGTCGTACCGTTTGAAGGAGATGAATGCAATCGCAGCCACTGGAAATGAGGCCACGTATCACTTAACGCTTTGCACAACAAGGTGGCGTTTTCGCCCTCATGAACTGTGACGTTTTCCATAGGTACAACCACTGGTTCAGCACGAGCTCGTTCTAAAAGAGTTAAAGGGCTAACGTAAATATCACATAACTTTGAACTTGTAAGCAAAAATGAATTACAACATTCTTGGAGATTACTATCAATAATATAGCGTGCATGCCACACTCTTCAAACCGGTAAAAGCAATGAATATAAATTAACTCTTGTAATACTAGAACCAAAAAAGTGACCATAATTAATGCAATAAAGTGACTAGCAAAGTACTCATAACAGGAGAAGATGAAGAGTAAGAGAGTCAGTTAGCCTCATTCGCAAAGTTAACCCCTTCGAGTTATTTTTAAACATGGTACCCAGTTCATCCGGGGAAATATTATGAGTGAACGTTGTTTGTTGGTAAAAAGAGAGAGCTAAGGGAAATGACAGACCACTTATAGTCTATCAAGAACTTTAATCTTACCATGAACGTCAACATAATAAGTATGGTTGATCCATCCATACGCGTTGCTCACATTACAGGTGTACTTTCCAGTGTCAGTTGGTACCATGTCCTTGATATATAGCAAGAGTGTCCACTGACCCAAGTAGAGTCTGCTTCCTCCTTCTCTCTTCAGAAACCGCGCCCCGTCCTTGTACCATGTTACGGTAGGACGGGGATGCCCTTCAGCAGAACAGTCCAGCTTCACTGAGTTGCCGACTGGTAATGCGAGGAGGCTGCGCGATAGTTTATCGGGTGATACTGTGAATTTCGGAGCAGCTGACAAGCAGAGAATGACCTCAGTTAGTAGAATCCTACTAGTATACTAATACAAATGCCGAAATCTCATTGGCAAATCGCGATCGTGTCAGTGCTCTATTCCGAAATCCTGTTTGACTGGTTTATTGTATACCAATTTACTAGTATACCTAAATGGTAATAATGCTGCCAAAGAAGAGAACAATATTAAGTATGCTAAAAGTTACCCTATAAACTGAACAGTGAAGAATTGATTTTGCACAAGACATATTTGAATTGTTATGATAGGAAATTGTTATTGGGTTGGGTGCTTTGTGGAATTGTGCAAGTGCCCTTTTCTTTACCAGAATTTGAACTTAATACACGTTTTGCAAGCAGCAATTTGACCATGAAATAAAGGAAAGGCAAATTTTACATAAGTCAAGTTAATTGCTGCGGAGTGAGCGAAGCGAGCGAGCAGCAACATAATCAGGATTTAAAAAGAATATATAAAAGGGAGTAGGAATTCTCGAATTCATCACTTTTTACCAGATTGCATTGCATTTAACCAGAGTGCACTGCGCCACGAACAACACGAGGATGACATAAGCGTCTTTTCGCTTGGATTCCAATGAGAATTTTTGCTCTGATATACCTGTAAAACGATGTGCAGGAGATGGTGCTTGACTTTTACAACTCTTGCTTTTGTGATAACACGTTTTTCGGGTCGCTTTAGTTGTTATCCTTGTTACAACAATCAGAGGGAAACACGCTTGCAGCGACGGAGTTTATCAGACTCCTAGAGGCTTCGGGATCTATTACAGCAAATCAATCCAATGGAACGAGAGAGAATACGCTGTTACTTGGCTCCAACAGTAGAGTTAAATCCAATAACATAACATAACCAGAACATAACCCAATGCGGGATAGTGGTATCCGGCGTCCCACAGCCGGGGGCGTAACCGAAGAACAATTTACAAAACACCTGTATATATGCTAGACTCTAAACAAATGATCAAACATTTCCTTTAGTAATCGTAAAGCGCTATTGGCTGTCAATGAGCTTATCGTTGTTCTAGGCTATTCCGTCATAGGCAAGTCAGTTATTCTGCTCGTAAATATTAACTACTTACAACTTCAGGTAGTTCTCACTACAAGGCGTTGCACAATAATACAGAAAGGCAGGTTGTTACCATGGTTATTGGTTTTTCACCAACTGCTAACTGTTGGCTTTTTATGGTTACGAATATTGACAAATTCTCCCCTCACACCGTTTTGTTTACGTGAAAGTTTGTAAATCTGTATCAATAATTGTGACATCTCATTTTAAACTTAGTATGTCATTTCTTAGCAGTCTCGCCTCCGTGGTCGAATTCTTAAATGAGATGAAGACAAATCATCGTTACTAAAACTTGTAGATAATTAAAACAAACGGAAACTGTAGAACACACTTAGGTAGGGGTCGCGTTTAAAGACATTTGATCATATATCGAGGCCATAGAAGGACCTGGCCAAAACACGCAACAAAAATTAATCCAATTAGTTATGGCCCACGTAGGTCGCGCACGGTAGACATCGCTGACATATCAATTGGCGCGGCGGGAAATCGCTTTCATGTGTTTACAATTCGCAAGATCATGCGCATGCTACGCTTACTTCTTCTTCTTGCCGCTTTTATGCAGGCATATTTCAGTTTCTTCGATCTCCAGCTTTTAATCGTTTCTTACGCTCTTCAAAACATTCGACGGTGTAAAATGGTCCACAGACTTTTTCGTTTTCTGTCTCTCGTTGAGCAATCTTGTCTTAGAGAGGCGATGACACATTTTATGCCTATCCAAACACCGATGTCTTTGAACGCGACCCTGCCTTATTTCATATATGCTACGATCTATTCTTTTCATCCGAACATCAATTTAAACTTAAGTTTCAGCAGTCACACATCCGGAGATAAACGCGTCTTCGACAATGTCAACACTCTAGCGACATTTAGTGTGTACCAGTACAGAATTTACAAGTGAGATTTCTGCTGCTTTATTTTTCACATCTTTCAATTTCCACACCATTCGATTTTCACCTTTTCGATTTTCTGGTAAAAGGGGAGGTAGATGTGTATCGTATGTGTACGTGCTTTATTGTCTCGATCCGTTGTCACGGTATCCGGTCATCTCGCCACCAGGGAGTTTCGCCACCAAGAAACCATCTCGCCACCAACCAACTCGCCGTCAAGTAAAGTAGTCGAGGTGAATTAGCTGTTCGAACGAGAGTAAAGTAGTCGAGATGAAAAAGCTGTTCAAACGAAGTTCGTTCGCCGGCTTGTCTGTATGTAAATTACATGCTGTTGGTGACGTGATTTGATAAATGTTCCGTTGTCTTGGGCGAGCGACATTAAAGGCGCGCGTGTTCCCGCTTTTTTTCTAGCATAGTTTTCAAAACAACACAAGTCGCGCTCTTGTTTTGTGATTTTCTTTTTGTGATTGTGCAGTAGTCTTTTTCATTGCCTTCGTAGCTGATTTTTTATTTATTTATTTATGAATTTATTTATTTATTTATTTATTTATTTATTTTGGAGTCGTTAAAAAAATTAAACACAACTAAGCTATTTATACAAAGTAAGCTGATATCTTAGGGCTACCGCCGGTGCAGCACATCGTTCAGTGTAACACGAACTGTATGAGTGTTTTACACAACTAAACAAGAAGTTTAAAGAAACTTAAAACCGCGCTTTTTTAACTCTTTTGCGCTCACAAAAACATTACGTAATTTTTAGCAACAACGTTTCGCGAGAAAACATTACCCAGAAATAATTTAAAAGATGGTTAGGACTTGTTTCCATATCTCAAACCGCCCTTGGATACCTTGTGATGCGTACACAAAGTAAATACTGATTATAGATCTAAGCACTGAAAATACTGATTAGGGTTAGGGTTAATGCAAGGGGTTAATGGTTAGCTTCTTTATAGCGTTCGGGTTTCCGATATGGTACCACGCTTTAAAACTCACGGTTACTCACACTGTCCGACTGCCCGTTTGTTATCTTGTTAATCTTTACGCAAACGTTCAGCTCGTGAAACGTGATATAGTTACCGCCGTCATCTACTGTTACATAACAACCGACTTTAATTACGCGAAATATGACTCTCGCCTTTCAGCATATGAAGGTGTTATGTTACAAAGGGTTTGTACTTTACTTTACTTAATAATTTTACAGCAGATAAATATATGTACATACAAACATATAAATATTTAACTGCTGGAAGATCTGTACGGGTCCGCAAATGATCCCAGGACCGCAAATGATCCCGAACCGCAAATGATCCCCAAATTGGACCGCAAATGATCCCGGACCGGAAATGATCGCCATATTGGACCGCAAATGATCCCGATCAAAAAATAAGGAATGGCATGGACTTATGTCCGAGGAAGGTGATAACACATAAAAACTAAAAAACATGTTATGACAGTTTAAAAATATATATATTCCGTAGTTGCTGCTTTGTTCTTCGAAAGGTATAGATCGTTTTCACTGTCACGCAATAAAAAAAATAAAAATTGAAAACCAGCCAGCTAAGAAAATGTGATGTATGTTATAGAAGAAAACTATTAATATAAGACACTTTCCAAGTTTTGGGCCTGTGCGTGTGCCCAAATTAAACGTCAGATGTTCGTCGTAAATGTTTTCCAGAAATTTACAGGGCTCAGTATGAAAACGCCATGTTCGTGGACAACCGTGTACAGCAACATGGCGGCCGGAATATAGCGTAAACATCTGGACTTTACTTTGGCTATTTGGGCGTCTGGTTGTCAGTACTAAACAAACAAGCATTTGCATAAGCACTTTTCCAAATGCTCTAACTTCTAAAAAGGCTCAAAATCATGAGTTATTAAAGGATATATTTTTTAACAATATCGATCGTAGCCTTGTGTCACGCAACTTTCAAAAAGCTCTAGTTTCCAAACGAAGCTCGCTAATTGTAAACGGATATAAATATACCGCCTCTTATGCCTGATGAGGATAAAAACACGTCATGTGAAAACGATCTATTGAATTAGAAGTCTAAGAAATACACATACTCGTAAACATTCTCGAAATCCGGTAGCAATAGTAGTCAAGCACCTAACAAACAGCTAATTGTCAAAACGAAGCGCAAGCCTTGGCCTTGCTTGGTCATGAAGCTGAACTTTATAACTTTGCTTGGAATTTTGGCTTCTTAGAATACTCAAGTAGTTATTCCCGTGGAATTTAAGCAAAAATACGACCAAGAAAAAATTACAAAATAAATTTGTTCAGACTTCCAGTGCTACACACTAGGTGTTTTACAGAGTGATGAAGTGTCGTAGCTTTGGAAGTCTACTCAGGTGACAGCGTCATCTGTCATAGTTCTTCATAGTTAGATCATGTGTTTTAGTTTAAAACTTAAGACGAGTGGCGTTAATGGCTGATAAAATGTTATTTAACTATAACACCGAAATATCAGTGTTTAACGAAACAGGATATGTAGTGTATGTTGCACTGATCATAATTTTATTGAGAATTGCAAAGAAATGCAAGCCAAGCCGTGTTTTGATGATTGATTGAGTGGTGCATTTCATAACATCGTAGTTAGCAACAAAATTTAGTCGAAAGTATTAAAAAAAGCAAGTTGTGAGCCATTATAATTATAAGATGGCTTAAATAAAAATATCGGTATTCACGTACGCCAATTCTCTATCCACCTTATTCCACAATCCATGCCATTCCTTATTTTTTGATCGGGATCATTTGCGGTCCAATATGGCGATCATTTCCGGTCCGGGATCATTTGCGGTCCGGGATCATTTGTGGTCCTGGGTTCATTTGCGGACCCGTACAGATGTAGATCTAGCAACAGGAATGAACTTCCCTAGTGATAAAGGCCACCAGAAACAATATATGTAAAACAAGAACATGAATAAAATATACATAATGACAGGCAGTATTATAAAACGAATATAGTAAAATATTATGTGTTATAAAAATAATGCTGACTGAAACTAAATAGCAATTACAGTAAATTCCTGCTATCAGTAGCAAAACAGTAGAGTCTTAGGTCTTTTTTGAACATTGATTTGTGATTCCCTCTTCCTAAAAGATATAGGTAAATTATTCCAAAGACGACCAACTCTAGGAAAAAAAGACGACCTAAATAATTTTGTTCTTGCATAGTTAGTTTTAAAAGTTAGTTCAGTGTTCCTCGAAATATCGGGTTCATGCTCAGAATTATAAAACTGCAGAAAATTAGAGATATCGAGGCCATAATAACTATGCAGGCATCTAAATGAAAAAAATGAAGAGTAAATAGATTCGTCTAGAAGATAGCTACATTACACCAGTCTTATTCAAACGTTCTTTGTAAGAAATCTTATTCCCAACCATGAGCTTAGTCGCCCGACGTTGTACAGCCTCTGCCATATCGCTTAAATAAGCTTGATGAGTAGACCACACTTGAGAGGTCTAACGAGGTGAACATACAGCTTTTTAATAGCATCAGCAATGACACACGACAAACGTCAATAGACATTTTAGCTTAAATTTTAGTAAATTTTCAGTGTAATAAAAGTAACCGACCTCAATGCCTTGTTGTCGTTTTTATAGTCATCTTGCGTTTCAGCGCGATCCGAAACCTTTTAAGCGATTTATAGCTTTTTGAGTTTCCTCTCGTAAGAAGAGTAAAAGCTACATACTCGGTTTTAAAGTCACTCCTTCTCGAAGCGAAAAAAAGACACTTAATTCCACAGCGAAAGTGAACAGTACAAGTTGCGTGATTTAATGATTGTATTCTTTGCATAGCCTGTTGTATTCCGAGAGGTTTGTTTACGTCTAAGGAAAAAATACCTTGACCTTTCAAACGAATATAAATTCACATATGTTAAAAGGGTTTTTGACTAGCGTTAAGGCTAAGTTTTAACTTTTTTCCGAAGAAAATTCCATCATTGCTTCTGGCGAAGTAAACACGATCTTACATTTATTACCGTCAGCGTGTTCCATGGCCAGACGTAATACCTTTATAGCGCATTGAATATTCCCTTCGAAAGCGAACAGAAACAAAAATTCCAGATTACAAAATCTTCTGTTTTGCACGCAAAACGAAAATACAGCGTAACTATGGATAATTTCAGCCTTAGTAGGCAGCAACTGGTCCTAAGTTACATTCTTTATCCTTGCAAATATCCTGATGTGCATCTCCAAAGGAGTTTGGCCCGATTTTGACCAAATAAACATTTCTCACAGACGGCCATGTTCTGTTTGAATAGTTAATTTGCTAACTTGACAAAATGCTCTTGAGGGGGGATGTGACGAAAAGAGCTGAGAAATGGCCTGTAATCGGCTGATGATGACATCATCCGAGTGGGAGTTTGGATATAGTCACCGACAAAACTAAAAAAACAAGAAGTTTAAAAAGAACTTAAAACCGCGGTTTTTTAACTCTTTTGCGCTCACAAAAAAACATTACGTAATATTTAGCAACAACGTTTTGCGAGAAAACATAACCCGGAAACAATTTAAAAGATGGTTAGGACTTGTTTCCATATCTCAAACCGCCCTTGGATACCTTGTGATGCGTACACAAAGTAAATACTGATTATAGGCGTAAGCACTGAAAATACTGATAAGGGTTAGGGTAATGGTTAGCTTCTTTATAGCGTTCGGGTTTCCGATCTGGTACTTATTTCGAGCCATTCGGCGGTTCAAATCCACCTCGGCACGTCGAAATTTATTTTCCTTAAAATTGAAGAGACTTGCACTTTGACAACATTTGTTGAGCAGAAACTAAGTTTCTGTATCAAGAAACTTAGACATTTCATGCGAGTGTACGTGAATAGGGAGAGGGCGGTTTGAGATATGGAAACATTCTTTGCGTGAGGCAGGTCTAGCGTGACTTGTAATCGGAGAATTTTGTTTATGTCTAAGGAAAAAATACCTTGACCTTTCAAACGACTATCAATTTTCATATGTTAAAAGGGTCTTTTAAGAGCGCTAAGGCTTAGTTTTAACTTTTTTTCTCCAGAAAATTCCATCATTGCTTCTGGCGAAGTAAACACGATCTTACATTTATCACCGTCAGCGTGTTCCATGGCCAGACGTAATACCTTTATAGCGCATTGAATATTCCTTTCGAAAGTGAACAGAAACAAAAATTCCAGATTACGAAATCTTCTATTTCGCACGCAAAACGAAAATACAGCTCAACTCTGGATAATTTCAGCCTTAGTAGGCAGCAACTGGTCCTAAGTTACATTCTTCATCCTTGCAAATGTCCTTTAATATGTGCATCTCCAACGCAGTTTGGCCCAAGTTTGACCAAATAAACACTATTCCCATCGGCGGCCATTTTTTGTCGAAACAGTTAATTCGCTAACTTGACAAAACCCTCCTGAGTGTTGATATCACGAAAAGACCTGAGAAATGGCCTGTAATTTGCTAATGATGACATCATCCGCGGAGGTTTGGATATAGTCACCGACAAAACTAAAATAAATAAATAAATAAATAAATAAACCGAAGGCAGAGCAAGAAACTGCCCGGCCTACGGCTGCGCGGTTTAAAAAAAAAATAAACCGAAGGCAGAGCGAGAAACCGCCCAGCCTACGGCTGCGCGGTTTAACAAGGTAGAACGAATTTCAGTCTCTTCGGCTTGTGGTTTAATGTTATTAGATTATTTGTAATCGGTGGACCGGTCGGTAACCCTTGTCAGACCTCGCCATCGATGCTTCATGATGCAGATTTTAATTTACACACCAGAGGCAGATTTTACAGTCTTTCCCGTAAAACCGTGAACGCCAGAGAAAATTTCTGGAATGTTTATTGTTTCGCGACCAATCAGATGCGAGATGAAACCGCAAAAGATAACCGACAAACCGCAGCATGGATTAGTCACGACTTGATTCGAAACAACGAGCTGGCTTTGTCTTCCACGACAAATCTTCAATTTTACCGTTTTCAAATACTAAAATTGTTCATTTTGTATTTTTGCTTATTTGTATGCAAAGAATAGATATGAATAATATGTTTAGTGGCATATTACGCGAAAGCGATGTTGAATCGAGTAGATATGATCAGACAAGGCTAGACAGCGCGTCTGAGAGCAAAAAATAACGAACCAATCAGAAGCGGGGCTGACCGGTGTACTTCACGTGCAGTTCAAAATGTCATGCTAGTTGGCTGTGATTGGTGATTTTCGATCCGTATTTTTTTGTAGCGGAGAAGCCTTCATCCGAAAACTTGTACCGCTGTAAATTTTGACAATTTACACTCGCTTCTAGGTCTATTCCGAATTCGGTACTTTGGTTTTTGAAGGTTAGTCGTGAAGAAAAGCCAGTTCGTTGAAAGAAAAAGACAGTTCGTTGTTTCGAATCAAGTCGTGCCTAATGCACGCTGCGGTTTGGCGGTTATCTTTTGCGGTTTCATCTCGCTTCTGATTGGTCGCGAAACAATTAACATTCCAGAAATTTTCTCTGGTGTTCACGGTTTTACGGGAAAGACTGTAATTTACACACCACAATTTGACACTACTTTAAGAAATAAAGGTTACACTGTAAGACTTGGAACGCGCTGATAGATTAATGACTACGTAAAATATGTCACTATCAACAGAATGTGCCGCAGCATTACTATCTTTTAGATACCCTTAGTAAGGATCTGAAGAATAAAAGCAAAAAGCGAAAACAGTGACAAGAAAGCACATGGTTTACTGCGCATCCTAAATCATCCATTGGCACATAACGCCGTATCATTGCGCATCCTAAATCTTCCCATTCGCGCACAACCCCAATTCCTTGCGGCATGCCAATGCGCATCCTAAATCTTGCATTCGCGCATAACCACAATTCCTTGCGATTAGTAAGAAAAAGTGATCGCAAGCCCCTATAATGTAATCTTCTGCTGATTAGAGAGCTACCTCGCTCGTTCGCTTCAGGCTCACGTGCACTCGCTGCGGCAGCAAATATTTGCCCATAAACTAATTATTTTACTTTCTGGCCTACATCTACACACCAGTCCAAACTATACTTAAGAAATCATTTTTGAGATGTGAACAAAACGCATATTTTTACGTTTTTCTACATTTGTAGTACACTCGCGCCAGCTGAACATTTGTTCCACATTTGGCCCCGTTAAAGAAATATCTTGGCAAGGCATGATCCGTCAATGACTCGTTTGGATTGAAAAATAGATGTGCGGGTCTTAAAAAGAGGTCGAATGGCCTAGGTACACACCCTATAATTTAAAGAAAAACGGAGAAGTGAAGAATTTTCAGCCCGGTACTCTTGCGTCATTTATCTTATATCCCAGTCTGCAATCCCAGACAAAAGAGTTGGGACACGAAGTAAGTTCTCCACTCCCCCCACTTTCAATGTTGATAATCAGGTGATTTTTTCCCTTTTTGATGGAAAAAAACGCGATATTTTCCAACATTGATTGGGGGGATGGGGGATGTGCGATACAGCTCAAGTGTCCCAACTACTTTTGGCCGGGATTGTGGATCCGCCCAGTACACTGATCTTACAGTTATCTCAACGAAAATTCTAAGAATAAAATAGTTTGCTTAAAACTGGAAGAGAAATACAATCTTACCTGGCGTTGAATTTCGGTGTGGGTTCTTCATTGGATCTTAAAAAAAAACCAATAGGATTTGTTGAAACCCGAATGGCGACGTACTGACATTTAGAACAAACAGACTTTCCCCAGCCGATTACCTATTGTTTATGCTCCCTGCTAGGCAAGGAATTTTTCTGCTCTCTAATTAGCAATTATTGTCTGCAGGTAAACACAACAAACTATAAGCAATGGCTATAGAGCAGGTGCTGGTGCCCGATACTGGTGAAGTGAAAACGTGTCATCTTCGAGTCACTGGTTGTCAGATGAAAGCGCGTTCTACTGCTTGCTTTTATAAATTATTGAAACTCGAATACAGAATTAAAAATTTGTCACTGAATGCAAGAACAACAACTTTATCTCACCCCAGATACATTGAGAAGTGAATAGGAATTTTGCAAGGCAACACTGAAGCAAAAATGACGGGCGTGCAGGCTATACCCGAAAAAACCGAAGAGTTAAAAATGCTAGGCAACCCTGAGTTGAAAGAAAATATATTTTACTTCAGTGCCACACTCGGCTAACGGCTCGTGTGCCAGTTTTTTTGTTTTTACATTTTGACATCATCTGCGAGCTATTACTGAACAGACACACGACGACATGGAATCTATTTGTTACATTGAGACGGCTGGTAATACAACCAACCGTGCCGGAAGAAAATCAAAATGTTCAGATATTTGTGTTTGAATATTTAACGTTTAGTAAGTGACGCCAAAGAAAACAACTGGTTGAACTTCAGACGTAAATTGTATGGTAAGGCTTAGACCTACTCTAATATTATAATGTTAACTTACTTCTAACAAAAAGCTGCATAGTATACGTATTTCTTCCGCAGTCATTCTCAGCTACACAAGTGTAGAATCCAGCGTCGTCTTTCTGAACTCCCTTTATCTTTAAATATTTGTTCAATTTGAGTCTCATCCTTGGATGGTCTGATGAACTTATTGTCTTGTTATTCTTTAGCCATGAAGTGATTACGCCATTTTCTTTAACTTGGCAAGTAAGTCGAACACCCTTTCCTGCGGTGACGTCAACAACCTCTTTCTCGTTTTCCTTCTTGCCACGGATATTAGGAACTGGAAGAAAAGAAAATTGATAAGAGATATCTACATAGCAACCATTGGTTTACAATTAGAAGGTTGAGACTTCTTCAAATCTCTATTGTGCGGGTTTTGTTACGTAGGCAAACCGCCTTTTATAGAACTTTATTACACATTGCTGAAACAAAAGATTTTACCCGTCTCACCTCTCATCCAGTGCGAGACTGGACGGACGAAAAGCTTTTTGTTCTTCTGGGACTAAAAATGGCCGCCGAGTGATAACGGAAGTTATTGAGTTATTTCTAGACTGTGAGCAGTTCAATTCAATTCCTTAGTTTTCCGCAAAAAGCAAAGCGTCGCAGAACTTGAGCAACAAGCGACTTCGTGTTCTCTCATCTCGCCTTCCACTTCCTCCCTGGTTTTCTCAATCGCTTGTTAAAACGTAATCGAGAAAGGTCAGGGAGCAGTTTAATGGAAACGGAGTGCGTGATACCGAGCTCAGACGATCAGCTATCGCTATGGCATTTCCGCTGAAGAGAGTGTGGACAGTGATTACAGGGAACCAGCGCCAGAGGCGCTCACTCACTCGTAGGTCAACTGATCAGTTTGGTATCGATTAGTCAGCTTGGAAAATTTGTCTCTTAAAAATTCAAAATGAATAAAATGATTTTCTGAATGGCTATTCCGAATCAACATTTAGGACTCTCTAAAAGGTTTGAATAAAACTTTCCGCTGAAAATCTGCTACAATATCAGGAAGCCGGAAAAGGTTCGAAAAATATCGGAAGACTTTGAGGATAATTTCTAATACCGTCCAAAATGCTAAAATAATGCATTCCGAAGCCAGTTCGGAGAATACTGCAACACCACAATTCGAAATTAAAATTACCCGTCAACTGAAGATCATAGTTTACTAACCTGGGCACAGCTGTGCTTCACTGATTAGTACAAGAACCAGAACGACCACCGACCCTTTCGACAAGAAACGAAGAATCATCGCGCCAGAATTGGAGCTTGCATGGACAGCTCAACTTCTTCCTGCTTGGAGGGAAGAAAACGAACATCGAGTGTCGGTCAAATTTGAGTCCTGACTATATCTGCTACATCTCTTTCTGATTTCAATCACAATTCAAAACACAAAACGGCAACATCACAATAGGTTTCCGGCTGATTTTAGTAAATTCCGCATCATTTCATGCGTGAATCAACAAAAAGAATTGAAGCTGGAAGTCCAGGCAAGACCTTTAGCATACACTGACTTACATAGGGCGTTATATGGTCTTCAAGCCTACCTGTTTAGTCTGATCTGTAATTCAGTCACGGGAATTCATTGTCAACACCGAAACTCACCGCCTCAGCTCGTTCCTCAGACAGTTATACTGGCATTACACCCGGGGAACTGAGCATCGTAATTGAAGGCTGACATATGACTAACATTTCCGGCACCCTAGTAGTGTTCATGACCTTGACCATACGCAAACTCACGACATGAACTGGCTCAAATCCAGCTACTAATGTAGATTTATCACGTACGCACATTTAATTTGTAACCGGCAGTACCACCCAAGTCATTAGTCATATTCTCCCAAGCATTATGGACGTTCTACTCGAAAGAGTTTTTTGAAAAAAAATTACAGCAGTCAGAAATGCAAAAAATGGGGTCACTGACTTCGTTTCAGTGACAAAGCGTCCGATCTTCTCGCGCTTCACGCGTTAGTTTTTCCCCTTTCCCTTTCCCTCGGACGCCTGCCACGCAGGCTACACGTCACTCAGCATAATCTTCTGTGGTTTAAAGTTAAAAATATCGAAGGTGAGTCAACGGAGGCGAGCGATCTTAGCTGCATTTTGTAGAAGTGGGTCTGTTGCTTAAACTAGTAACAGTTCTCACTAAATCTGCCCCCGCTTCTATTTTATCCCTGAAGGATATATGTGTAATAAAGTGGCTAATGCCATTAAACAGTGCTCAATACACTTTTAAAGTGTAGAGCTTTGAATAAGAAGATATAACGAAGAGACAAAATTCCCTGTTACTCCGAGTTTCGTGCTCACGCACTCATCATCTGTCTGATGAGTGCGTGAGCACGAAACTCGGAGTAACAGGGAATTTTGTCTCTTCGTTATATCTTCTTATTCAAAGCTCTACACTTTAAAAGTGTATTGAGCACTGTTTAATGGCATTAGCCACTTTATTACACATATATCCTTCAGGGATAAAATAGAAGCGGGGGCAGATTTAGTGAGAACTGTTACTAGTTTAAGCAACAGACCCACTTCTACAAAATGCAGCTAAGATCGCTCGCCTCCGTTGACTCACCTTCGATATTTTTAACTTTAAACCACAGAAGATTATGCTGAGTGACGTGTAGCCTGCGTGGCAGGCGTCCGAGGGAAAGGGAAAGGGGAAAAACTAACGCGTGAAGCGCGAGAAGATCGGACGCTTTGTCACTGAAACGAAGTCAGTGACCCCATTTTTTGCATTTCTGACTGCTGTAATTTTTTTTCAAAAAACTCTTTCGAGTAGAACGTCCATAATGCTTGGGAGAATATGACTAATGACTTGGGTGGTACTGCCGGTTACAAATTAAATGTGCGTACGTGATAAATCTACATTAGTAGCTGGATTTGAGCCAGTTCATGTCGTGAGTTTGCGTATGGTCAAGGTCATGAACACTACTAGGGTGCCGGAAATGTTAGTCATATGTCAGCCTTCAATTACGATGCTCAGTTCCCCGGGTGTAATGCCAGTATAACTGTCTGAGGAACGAGCTGAGGCGGTGAGTTTCGGTGTTGACAATGAATTCCCGTGACTGAATTACAGATCAGACTAAACAGGTAGGCTTGAAGACCATATAACGCCCTATGTAAGTCAGTGTATGCTAAAGGTCTTGCCTGGACTTCCAGCTTCAATTCTTTTTGTTGATTCACGCATGAAATGATGCGGAATTTACTAAAATCAGCCGGAAACCTATTGTGATGTTGCCGTTTTGTGTTTTGAATTGTGATTGAAATCAGAAAGAGATGTAGCAGATATAGTCAGGACTCAAATTTGACCGACACTCGATGTTCGTTTTCTTCCCTCCAAGCAGGAAGAAGTTGAGCTGTCCATGCAAGCTCCAATTCTGGCGCGATGATTCTTCGTTTCTTGTCGAAAGGGTCGGTGGTCGTTCTGGTTCTTGTACTAATCAGTGAAGCACAGCTGTGCCCAGGTTAGTAAACTATGATCTTCAGTTGACGGGTAATTTTAATTTCGAATTGTGGTGTTGCAGTATTCTCCGAACTGGCTTCGGAATGCATTATTTTAGCATTTTGGACGGTATTAGAAATTATCCTCAAAGTCTTCCGATATTTTTCGAACCTTTTCCGGCTTCCTGATATTGTAGCAGATTTTCAGCGGAAAGTTTTATTCAAACCTTTTAGAGAGTCCTAAATGTTGATTCGGAATAGCCATTCAGAAAATCATTTTATTCATTTTGAATTTTTAAGAGACAAATTTTCCAAGCTGACTAATCGATACCAAACTGATCAGTTGACCTACGAGTGAGTGAGCGCCTCTGGCGCTGGTTCCCTGTAATCACTGTCCACACTCTCTTCAGCGGAAATGCCATAGCGATAGCTGATCGTCTGAGCTCGGTATCACGCACTCCGTTTCCATTAAACTGCTCCCTGACCTTTCTCGATTACGTTTTAACAAGCGATTGAGAAAACCAGGGAGGAAGTGGAAGGCGAGATGAGAGAACACGAAGTCGCTTGTTGCTCAAGTTCTGCGACGCTTTGCTTTTTGCGGAAAACTAAGGAATTGAATTGAACTGCTCACAGTCTAGAAATAACTCAATAACTTCCGTTATCACTCGGCGGCCATTTTTAGTCCCAGAAGAACAAAAAGCTTTTCGTCCGTCCAGTCTCGCACTGGATGAGAGGTGAGACGGGTAAAATCTTTTGTTTCAGCAATGTGTAATAAAGTTCTATAAAAGGCGGTTTGCCTACGTAACAAAACCCGCACAATAGAGATTTGAAGAAGTCTCAACCTTCTAATTGTAAACCAATGGTTGCTATGTAGATATCTCTTATCAATTTTCTTTTCTTCCAGTTCCTAATATCCGTGGCAAGAAGGAAAACGAGAAAGAGGTTGTTGACGTCACCGCAGGAAAGGGTGTTCGACTTACTTGCCAAGTTAAAGAAAATGGCGTAATCACTTCATGGCTAAAGAATAACAAGACAATAAGTTCATCAGACCATCCAAGGATGAGACTCAAATTGAACAAATATTTAAAGATAAAGGGAGTTCAGAAAGACGACGCTGGATTCTACACTTGTGTAGCTGAGAATGACTGCGGAAGAAATACGTATACTATGCAGCTTTTTGTTAGAAGTAAGTTAACATTATAATATTAGAGTAGGTCTAAGCCTTACCATACAATTTACGTCTGAAGTTCAACCAGTTGTTTTCTTTGGCGTCACTTACTAAACGTTAAATATTCAAACACAAATATCTGAACATTTTGATTTTCTTCCGGCACGGTTGGTTGTATTACCAGCCGTCTCAATGTAACAAATAGATTCCATGTCGTCGTGTGTCTGTTCAGTAATAGCTCGCAGATGATGTCAAAATGTAAAAACAAAAAAACTGGCACACGAGCCGTTAGCCGAGTGTGGCACTGAAGTAAAATATATTTTCTTTCAACTCAGGGTTGCCTAGCATTTTTAACTCTTCGGTTTTTTCGGGTATAGCCTGCACGCCCGTCATTTTTGCTTCAGTGTTGCCTTGCAAAATTCCTATTCACTTCTCAATGTATCTGGGGTGAGATAAAGTTGTTGTTCTTGCATTCAGTGACAAATTTTTAATTCTGTATTCGAGTTTCAATAATTTATAAAAGCAAGCAGTAGAACGCGCTTTCATCTGACAACCAGTGACTCGAAGATGACACGTTTTCACTTCACCAGTATCGGGCACCAGCACCTGCTCTATAGCCATTGCTTATAGTTTGTTGTGTTTACCTGCAGACAATAATTGCTAATTAGAGAGCAGAAAAATTCCTTGCCTAGCAGGGAGCATAAACAATAGGTAATCGGCTGGGGAAAGTCTGTTTGTTCTAAATGTCAGTACGTCGCCATTCGGGTTTCAACAAATCCTATTGGTTTTTTTTTAAGATCCAATGAAGAACCCACACCGAAATTCAACGCCAGGTAAGATTGTATTTCTCTTCCAGTTTTAAGCAAACTATTTTATTCTTAGAATTTTCGTTGAGATAACTGTAAGATCAGTGTACTGGGCGGATCCACAATCCCGGCCAAAAGTAGTTGGGACACTTGAGCTGTATCGCACATCCCCCATCCCCCCAATCAATGTTGGAAAATATCGCGTTTTTTTCCATCAAAAAGGGAAAAAATCACCTGATTATCAACATTGAAAGTGGGGGGAGTGGAGAACTTACTTCGTGTCCCAACTCTTTTGTCTGGGATTGCAGACTGGGATATAAGATAAATGACGCAAGAGTACCGGGCTGAAAATTCTTCACTTCTCCGTTTTTCTTTAAATTATAGGGTGTGTACCTAGGCCATTCGACCTCTTTTTAAGACCCGCACATCTATTTTTCAATCCAAACGAGTCATTGACGGATCATGCCTTGCCAAGATATTTCTTTAACGGGGCCAAATGTGGAACAAATGTTCAGCTGGCGCGAGTGTACTACAAATGTAGAAAAACGTAAAAATATGCGTTTTGTTCACATCTCAAAAATGATTTCTTAAGTATAGTTTGGACTGGTGTGTAGATGTAGGCCAGAAAGTAAAATAATTAGTTTATGGGCAAATATTTGCTGCCGCAGCGAGTGCACGTGAGCCTGAAGCGAACGAGCGAGGTAGCTCTCTAATCAGCAGAAGATTACATTATAGGGGCTTGCGATCACTTTTTCTTACTAATCGCAAGGAATTGTGGTTATGCGCGAATGCAAGATTTAGGATGCGCATTGGCATGCCGCAAGGAATTGGGGTTGTGCGCGAATGGGAAGATTTAGGATGCGCAATGATACGGCGTTATGTGCCAATGGATGATTTAGGATGCGCAGTAAACCATGTGCTTTCTTGTCACTGTTTTCGCTTTTTGCTTTTATTCTTCAGATCCTTACTAAGGGTATCTAAAAGATAGTAATGCTGCGGCACATTCTGTTGATAGTGACATATTTTACGTAGTCATTAATCTATCAGCGCGTTCCAAGTCTTACAGTGTAACCTTTATTTCTTAAAGTAGTGTCAAATTGTGGTGTGTAAATTACAGTCTTTCCCGTAAAACCGTGAACACCAGAGAAAATTTCTGGAATGTTAATTGTTTCGCGACCAATCAGAAGCGAGATGAAACCGCAAAAGATAACCGCCAAACCGCAGCGTGCATTAGGCACGACTTGATTCGAAACAACGAACTGTCTTTTTCTTTCAACGAACTGGCTTTTCTTCACGACTAACCTTCAAAAACCAAAGTACCGAATTCGGAATAGACCTAGAAGCGAGTGTAAATTGTCAAAATTTACAGCGGTACAAGTTTTCGGATGAAGGCTTCTCCGCTACAAAAAAATACGGATCGAAAATCACCAATCACAGCCAACTAGCATGACATTTTGAACTGCACGTGAAGTACACCGGTCAGCCCCGCTTCTGATTGGTTCGTTATTTTTTGCTCTCAGACGCGCTGTCTAGCCTTGTCTGATCATATCTACTCGATTCAACATCGCTTTCGCGTAATATGCCACTAAACATATTATTCATATCTATTCTTTGCATACAAATAAGCAAAAATACAAAATGAACAATTTTAGTATTTGAAAACGGTAAAATTGAAGATTTGTCGTGGAAGACAAAGCCAGCTCGTTGTTTCGAATCAAGTCGTGACTAATCCATGCTGCGGTTTGTCGGTTATCTTTTGCGGTTTCATCTCGCATCTGATTGGTCGCGAAACAATAAACATTCCAGAAATTTTCTCTGGCGTTCACGGTTTTACGGGAAAGACTGTAAAATCTGCCTCTGGTGTGTAAATTAAAATCTGCATCATGAAGCATCGATGGCGAGGTCTGACAAGGGTTACCGACCGGTCCACCGATTACAAATAATCTAATAACATTAAACCACAAGCCGAAGAGACTGAAATTCGTTCTACCTTGTTAAACCGCGCAGCCGTAGGCTGGGCGGTTTCTCGCTCTGCCTTCGGTTTATTTTTTTTTTAAACCGCGCAGCCGTAGGCCGGGCAGTTTCTTGCTCTGCCTTCGGTTTATTTATTTATTTATTTATTTATTTTAGTTTTGTCGGTGACTATATCCAAACCTCCGCGGATGATGTCATCATTAGCAAATTACAGGCCATTTCTCAGGTCTTTTCGTGATATCAACACTCAGGAGGGTTTTGTCAAGTTAGCGAATTAACTGTTTCGACAAAAAATGGCCGCCGATGGGAATAGTGTTTATTTGGTCAAACTTGGGCCAAACTGCGTTGGAGATGCACATATTAAAGGACATTTGCAAGGATGAAGAATGTAACTTAGGACCAGTTGCTGCCTACTAAGGCTGAAATTATCCAGAGTTGAGCTGTATTTTCGTTTTGCGTGCGAAATAGAAGATTTCGTAATCTGGAATTTTTGTTTCTGTTCACTTTCGAAAGGAATATTCAATGCGCTATAAAGGTATTACGTCTGGCCATGGAACACGCTGACGGTGATAAATGTAAGATCGTGTTTACTTCGCCAGAAGCAATGATGGAATTTTCTGGAGAAAAAAAGTTAAAACTAAGCCTTAGCGCTCTTAAAAGACCCTTTTAACATATGAAAATTGATAGTCGTTTGAAAGGTCAAGGTATTTTTTCCTTAGACATAAACAAAATTCTCCGATTACAAGTCACGCTAGACCTGCCTCACGCAAAGAATGTTTCCATATCTCAAACCGCCCTCTCCCTATTCACGTACACTCGCATGAAATGTCTAAGTTTCTTGATACAGAAACTTAGTTTCTGCTCAACAAATGTTGTCAAAGTGCAAGTCTCTTCAATTTTAAGGAAAATAAATTTCGACGTGCCGAGGTGGATTTGAACCGCCGAATGGCTCGAAATAAGTACCAGATCGGAAACCCGAACGCTATAAAGAAGCTAACCATTACCCTAACCCTTATCAGTATTTTCAGTGCTTACGCCTATAATCAGTATTTACTTTGTGTACGCATCACAAGGTATCCAAGGGCGGTTTGAGATATGGAAACAAGTCCTAACCATCTTTTAAATTGTTTCCGGGTTATGTTTTCTCGCAAAACGTTGTTGCTAAATATTACGTAATGTTTTTTTGTGAGCGCAAAAGAGTTAAAAAACCGCGGTTTTAAGTTCTTTTTAAACTTCTTGTTTTTTTAGTTTTGTCGGTGACTATATCCAAACTCCCACTCGGATGATGTCATCATCAGCCGATTACAGGCCATTTCTCAGCTCTTTTCGTCACATCCCCCCTCAAGAGCATTTTGTCAAGTTAGCAAATTAACTATTCAAACAGAACATGGCCGTCTGTGAGAAATGTTTATTTGGTCAAAATCGGGCCAAACTCCTTTGGAGATGCACATCAGGATATTTGCAAGGATAAAGAATGTAACTTAGGACCAGTTGCTGCCTACTAAGGCTGAAATTATCCATAGTTACGCTGTATTTTCGTTTTGCGTGCAAAACAGAAGATTTTGTAATCTGGAATTTTTGTTTCTGTTCGCTTTCGAAGGGAATATTCAATGCGCTATAAAGGTATTACGTCTGGCCATGGAACACGCTGACGGTAATAAATGTAAGATCGTGTTTACTTCGCCAGAAGCAATGATGGAATTTTCTTCGGAAAAAAGTTAAAACTTAGCCTTAACGCTAGTCAAAAACCCTTTTAACATATGTGAATTTATATTCGTTTGAAAGGTCAAGGTATTTTTTCCTTAGACGTAAACAAACCTCTCGGAATACAACAGGCTATGCAAAGAATACAATCATTAAATCACGCAACTTGTACTGTTCACTTTCGCTGTGGAATTAAGTGTCTTTTTTTCGCTTCGAGAAGGAGTGACTTTAAAACCGAGTATGTAGCTTTTACTCTTCTTACGAGAGGAAACTCAAAAAGCTATAAATCGCTTAAAAGGTTTCGGATCGCGCTGAAACGCAAGATGACTATAAAAACGACAACAAGGCATTGAGGTCGGTTACTTTTATTACACTGAAAATTTACTAAAATTTAAGCTAAAATGTCTATTGACGTTTGTCGTGTGTCATTGCTGATGCTATTAAAAAGCTGTATGTTCACCTCGTTAGACCTCTCAAGTGTGGTCTACTCATCAAGCTTATTTAAGCGATATGGCAGAGGCTGTACAACGTCGGGCGACTAAGCTCATGGTTGGGAATAAGATTTCTTACAAAGAACGTTTGAATAAGACTGGTGTAATGTAGCTATCTTCTAGACGAATCTATTTACTCTTCATTTTTTTCATTTAGATGCCTGCATAGTTATTATGGCCTCGATATCTCTAATTTTCTGCAGTTTTATAATTCTGAGCATGAACCCGATATTTCGAGGAACACTGAACTAACTTTTAAAACTAACTATGCAAGAACAAAATTATTTAGGTCGTCTTTTTTTCCTAGAGTTGGTCGTCTTTGGAATAATTTACCTATATCTTTTAGGAAGAGGGAATCACAAATCAATGTTCAAAAAAGACCTAAGACTCTACTGTTTTGCTACTGATAGCAGGAATTTACTGTAATTGCTATTTAGTTTCAGTCAGCATTATTTTTATAACACATAATATTTTACTATATTCGTTTTATAATACTGCCTGTCATTATGTATATTTTATTCATGTTCTTGTTTTACATATATTGTTTCTGGTGGCCTTTATCACTAGGGAAGTTCATTCCTGTTGCTAGATCTACATCTGTACGGGTCCGCAAATGAACCCAGGACCACAAATGATCCCGGACCGCAAATGATCCCGGACCGGAAATGATCGCCATATTGGACCGCAAATGATCCCGATCAAAAAATAAGGAATGGCATGGATTGTGGAATAAGGTGGATAGAGAATTGGCGTACGTGAATACCGATATTTTTATTTAAGCCATCTTATAATTATAATGGCTCACAACTTGCTTTTTTAATACTTTCGACTAAATTTTGTTGCTAACTACGATGTTATGAAATGCACCACTCAATCAATCATCAAAACACGGCTTGGCTTGCATTTCTTTGCAATTCTCAATAAAATTATGATCAGTGCAACATACACTACATATCCTGTTTCGTTAAACACTGATATTTCGGTGTTATAGTTAAATAACATTTTATCAGCCATTAACGCCACTCGTCTTAAGTTTTAAACTAAAACACATGATCTAACTATGAAGAACTATGACAGATGACGCTGTCACCTGAGTAGACTTCCAAAGCTACGACACTTCATCACTCTGTAAAACACCTAGTGTGTAGCACTGGAAGTCTGAACAAATTTATTTTGTAATTTTTTCTTGGTCGTATTTTTGCTTAAATTCCACGGGAATAACTACTTGAGTATTCTAAGAAGCCAAAATTCCAAGCAAAGTTATAAAGTTCAGCTTCATGACCAAGCAAGGCCAAGGCTTGCGCTTCGTTTTGACAATTAGCTGTTTGTTAGGTGCTTGACTACTATTGCTACCGGATTTCGAGAATGTTTACGAGTATGTGTATTTCTTAGACTTCTAATTCAATAGATCGTTTTCACATGACGTGTTTTTATCCTCATCAGGCATAAGAGGCGGTATATTTATATCCGTTTACAATTAGCGAGCTTCGTTTGGAAACTAGAGCTTTTTGAAAGTTGCGTGACACAAGGCTACGATCGATATTGTTAAAAAATATATCCTTTAATAACTCATGATTTTGAGCCTTTTTAGAAGTTAGAGCATTTGGAAAAGTGCTTATGCAAATGCTTGTTTGTTTAGTACTGACAACCAGACGCCCAAATAGCCAAAGTAAAGTCCAGATGTTTACGCTATATTCCGGCCGCCATGTTGCTGTACACGGTTGTCCACGAACATGGCGTTTTCATACTGAGCCCTGTAAATTTCTGGAAAACATTTACGACGAACATCTGACGTTTAATTTGGGCACACGCACAGGCCCAAAACTTGGAAAGTGTCTTATATTAATAGTTTTCTTCTATAACATACATCACATTTTCTTAGCTGGCTGGTTTTCAATTTTTATTTTTTTTATTGCGTGACAGTGAAAACGATCTATACCTTTCGAAGAACAAAGCAGCAACTACGGAATATATATATTTTTAAACTGTCATAACATGTTTTTTAGTTTTTATGTGTTATCACCTTCCTCGGACATAAGTCCATGCCATTCCTTATTTTTTGATCGGGATCATTTGCGGTCCAATATGGCGATCATTTCCGGTCCGGGATCATTTGCGGTCCAATTTGGGGATCATTTGCGGTTCGGGATCATTTGCGGTCCTGGGATCATTTGCGGACCCGTACAGATCTTCCAGCAGTTAAATATTTATATGTTTGTATGTACATATATTTATCTGCTGTAAAATTATTAAGTAAAGTAAAGTACAAACCCTTTGTAACATAACACCTTCATATGCTGAAAGGCGAGAGTCATATTTCGCGTAATTAAAGTCGGTTGTTATGTAACAGTAGATGACGGCGGTAACTATATCACGTTTCACGAGCTGAACGTTTGCGTAAAGATTAACAAGATAACAAACGGGCAGTCGGACAGTGTGAGTAACCGTGAGTTTTAAAGCGTGGTACCATATCGGAAACCCGAACGCTATAAAGAAGCTAACCATTAACCCCTTGCATTAACCCTAACCCTAATCAGTATTTTCAGTGCTTAGATCTATAATCAGTATTTACTTTGTGTACGCATCACAAGGTATCCAAGGGCGGTTTGAGATATGGAAACAAGTCCTAACCATCTTTTAAATTATTTCTGGGTAATGTTTTCTCGCGAAACGTTGTTGCTAAAAATTACGTAATGTTTTTGTGAGCGCAAAAGAGTTAAAAAAGCGCGGTTTTAAGTTTCTTTAAACTTCTTGTTTAGTTGTGTAAAACACTCATACAGTTCGTGTTACACTGAACGATGTGCTGCACCGGCGGTAGCCCTAAGATATCAGCTTACTTTGTATAAATAGCTTAGTTGTGTTTAATTTTTTTAACGACTCCAAAATAAATAAATAAATAAATAAATAAATAAATTCATAAATAAATAAATAAAAAATCAGCTACGAAGGCAATGAAAAAGACTACTGCACAATCACAAAAAGAAAATCACAAAACAAGAGCGCGACTTGTGTTGTTTTGAAAACTATGCTAGAAAAAAAGCGGGAACACGCGCGCCTTTAATGTCGCTCGCCCAAGACAACGGAACATTTATCAAATCACGTCACCAACAGCATGTAATTTACATACAGACAAGCCGGCGAACGAACTTCGTTTGAACAGCTTTTTCATCTCGACTACTTTACTCTCGTTCGAACAGCTAATTCACCTCGACTACTTTACTTGACGGCGAGTTGGTTGGTGGCGAGATGGTTTCTTGGTGGCGAAACTCCCTGGTGGCGAGATGACCGGATACCGTGACAACGGATCGAGACAATAAAGCACGTACACATACGATACACATCTACCTCCCCTTTTACCAGAAAATCGAAAAGGTGAAAATCGAATGGTGTGGAAATTGAAAGATGTGAAAAATAAAGCAGCAGAAATCTCACTTGTAAATTCTGTACTGGTACACACTAAATGTCGCTAGAGTGTTGACATTGTCGAAGACGCGTTTATCTCCGGATGTGTGACTGCTGAAACTTAAGTTTAAATTGATGTTCGGATGAAAAGAATAGATCGTAGCATATATGAAATAAGGCAGGGTCGCGTTCAAAGACATCGGTGTTTGGATAGGCATAAAATGTGTCATCGCCTCTCTAAGACAAGATTGCTCAACGAGAGACAGAAAACGAAAAAGTCTGTGGACCATTTTACACCGTCGAATGTTTTGAAGAGCGTAAGAAACGATTAAAAGCTGGAGATCGAAGAAACTGAAATATGCCTGCATAAAAGCGGCAAGAAGAAGAAGTAAGCGTAGCATGCGCATGATCTTGCGAATTGTAAACACATGAAAGCGATTTCCCGCCGCGCCAATTGATATGTCAGCGATGTCTACCGTGCGCGACCTACGTGGGCCATAACTAATTGGATTAATTTTTGTTGCGTGTTTTGGCCAGGTCCTTCTATGGCCTCGATATATGATCAAATGTCTTTAAACGCGACCCCTACCTAAGTGTGTTCTACAGTTTCCGTTTGTTTTAATTATCTACAAGTTTTAGTAACGATGATTTGTCTTCATCTCATTTAAGAATTCGACCACGGAGGCGAGACTGCTAAGAAATGACATACTAAGTTTAAAATGAGATGTCACAATTATTGATACAGATTTACAAACTTTCACGTAAACAAAACGGTGTGAGGGGAGAATTTGTCAATATTCGTAACCATAAAAAGCCAACAGTTAGCAGTTGGTGAAAAACCAATAACCATGGTAACAACCTGCCTTTCTGTATTATTGTGCAACGCCTTGTAGTGAGAACTACCTGAAGTTGTAAGTAGTTAATATTTACGAGCAGAATAACTGACTTGCCTATGACGGAATAGCCTAGAACAACGATAAGCTCATTGACAGCCAATAGCGCTTTACGATTACTAAAGGAAATGTTTGATCATTTGTTTAGAGTCTAGCATATATACAGGTGTTTTGTAAATTGTTCTTCGGTTACGCCCCCGGCTGTGGGACGCCGGATACCACTATCCCGCATTGGGTTATGTTCTGGTTATGTTATGTTATTGGATTTAACTCTACTGTTGGAGCCAAGTAACAGCGTATTCTCTCTCGTTCCATTGGATTGATTTGCTGTAATAGATCCCGAAGCCTCTAGGAGTCTGATAAACTCCGTCGCTGCAAGCGTGTTTCCCTCTGATTGTTGTAACAAGGATAACAACTAAAGCGACCCGAAAAACGTGTTATCACAAAAGCAAGAGTTGTAAAAGTCAAGCACCATCTCCTGCACATCGTTTTACAGGTATATCAGAGCAAAAATTCTCATTGGAATCCAAGCGAAAAGACGCTTATGTCATCCTCGTGTTGTTCGTGGCGCAGTGCACTCTGGTTAAATGCAATGCAATCTGGTAAAAAGTGATGAATTCGAGAATTCCTACTCCCTTTTATATATTCTTTTTAAATCCTGATTATGTTGCTGCTCGCTCGCTTCGCTCACTCCGCAGCAATTAACTTGACTTATGTAAAATTTGCCTTTCCTTTATTTCATGGTCAAATTGCTGCTTGCAAAACGTGTATTAAGTTCAAATTCTGGTAAAGAAAAGGGCACTTGCACAATTCCACAAAGCACCCAACCCAATAACAATTTCCTATCATAACAATTCAAATATGTCTTGTGCAAAATCAATTCTTCACTGTTCAGTTTATAGGGTAACTTTTAGCATACTTAATATTGTTCTCTTCTTTGGCAGCATTATTACCATTTAGGTATACTAGTAAATTGGTATACAATAAACCAGTCAAACAGGATTTCGGAATAGAGCACTGACACGATCGCGATTTGCCAATGAGATTTCGGCATTTGTATTAGTATACTAGTAGGATTCTACTAACTGAGGTCATTCTCTGCTTGTCAGCTGCTCCGAAATTCACAGTATCACCCGATAAACTATCGCGCAGCCTCCTCGCATTACCAGTCGGCAACTCAGTGAAGCTGGACTGTTCTGCTGAAGGGCATCCCCGTCCTACCGTAACATGGTACAAGGACGGGGCGCGGTTTCTGAAGAGAGAAGGAGGAAGCAGACTCTACTTGGGTCAGTGGACACTCTTGCTATATATCAAGGACATGGTACCAACTGACACTGGAAAGTACACCTGTAATGTGAGCAACGCGTATGGATGGATCAACCATACTTATTATGTTGACGTTCATGGTAAGATTAAAGTTCTTGATAGACTATAAGTGGTCTGTCATTTCCCTTAGCTCTCTCTTTTTACCAACAAACAACGTTCACTCATAATATTTCCCCGGATGAACTGGGTACCATGTTTAAAAATAACTCGAAGGGGTTAACTTTGCGAATGAGGCTAACTGACTCTCTTACTCTTCATCTTCTCCTGTTATGAGTACTTTGCTAGTCACTTTATTGCATTAATTATGGTCACTTTTTTGGTTCTAGTATTACAAGAGTTAATTTATATTCATTGCTTTTACCGGTTTGAAGAGTGTGGCATGCACGCTATATTATTGATAGTGATCTCCAAGAATGTTGTAATTCATTTTTGCTTACAAGTTCAAAGTTATGTGATATTTACGTTAGCCCTTTAACTCTTTTAGAACGAGCTCGTGCTGAACCAGTGGTTGTACCTATGGAAAACGTCACAGTTCATGAGGGCGAAAACGCCACCTTGTTGTGCAAAGCGTTAAGTGATACGTGGCCTCATTTCCAGTGGCTGCGATTGCATTCATCTCCTTCAAACGGTACGACCAACAGCACAATCGAACATCCATACTACGAAGTTATCAAACAGAACCTCCAAGATCCAGACGAACATTTAGTTTTGCCAAAAAGCAACAAGTTTGATTTCTATGGAGTGAAGCTGACTTTGGTTAAGGTAACAAAGAAGGACGAAGGAAAATACACTTGCATTGTGGGAAATGCAGTGGGTTATGCCGTGGAACAAGCCTACATCGTTGTTCACAGAAAGAACGCCGGTAAGTAATAATTGTTAATTCTGCATGAGTAGCACAGTTTTCTGACTTTCGGAATTCGTTTGGCTTTTTTTCTGCCTTTTCAGAAGATCCTTGGCATCGCTCAAAGAGTAAACCAATATTGAGAGAAAAACTAAACGGTTAAAAAGTTGTAGCGCATTACCTGGACCAAAGTTGCCAAAGATTAAAGAGGATTACGGAAAGCATGTGGAAATAATCAAGTTTGGGTGCTCATTACGTAGCCTAAATGGTAATTGCATTTTACTGTAATGTCCTCAGTCAAGAAGTGAATATGAAAATCTGATGCAAGTTCTTTCTGGCTGAATATTTTACCCATGATAATACAATCCATACGGTTTGATTTTCTTTGTATCATGTTAAACAGACAAGCAAGAACAAAATGACTCGCAGAAACACGAAAATTCTACGGATGGTAAGTACAAAAATCGAACATCACAAAAATCAAACATCACTACTGAGAGTAGAAGTTTAGAGAGAGAATGATAATACGTGGGGGCGCGTAGATATGGGATTTCGCTTCAAGTGTTTAACACGATATCACGAGAAGAGAATTCCATATCTGCAAGCAACCATGTGTTATTTTGTACATTTTATAGCGGAGTTCCTTCGTGGCCAAGGCAACCGAGCGGAGCCCCATACTTTAGAAAATTTGATAATCCATCGATGCAAAAGATTTCGGTTGTCGTTTGACTGTCCGTTCGTACATGCGTCCCTACCTCAAGCCCAGTACTTTGAAAAATAGGAGAGTAGCACCATTATCATAGGCACATCTTTGATGTTGGACATTCATGTTATGGTTAACTGACAGTTGTCGAAAAAAGGTATCCGCTGACCAACATTAAGAATAAACCGAACATTTTACTATTTTGAACAGGTATGCCAACAGTCAGTGCTCATAAAGATGAGAAGCCTGTAAAGAAGTCAGCTTGGACCAGTAGAATCAAGCATCCTAAGATCTTGATCGGATTGTTGGCTGGCGTGATTGTTCTGGCGATAATTACGGCCGGTGTGTGTTACTGGCAGGTCAAGAAGGTTCGTGCAACTTCGTCGTCTGCGAGGAGTCGCCGACCTGAGATCGACTCTCTCCGAGCGAAGTACGAAGTACAGAATGAGTACGTTGTGGTGCCAGACTATAACAGAAGCGTTTAAAGAGGTCAAAATATAAATTTTCTTCAAAGATTTTTCACATTCCTTGTGTAATTAACCTTGTAGAAGTTGTTTGGTCTGTTCTTATATGGCCTGGGTTTTTTGTTTCTGTGTAGTTATTTCTCACAATGTATTTGTGTAACCATATTGTGCGGTAGACCAGATACCAGATTATAACAGAAAGGCATAAATAGGTTAACGTTCGGCAAAGAGACTTGACGACGTCGATTGAAGATGCTGGGTGCAAGAACAGTTACTTTTGCACAAGCTAATAGGAAATCGAGTGTGTTTTTAAGTATCGAGGATAGGCTTTCATCGACTAAAAACCCTGTGTAATTTTTCTCTAATTTTTAATTCTTAATTGTATACATAACATTTTGATTAAAAAAAAATCGATAATTTAAGTTTTATAGTTGTAAAAGTAATTAGTAGAATTCTACTAGTATACTAATGCAAATGCTGTAATCTGATTGGCTGAACCATTGCACACTATCAGCCATTAGTGTGCAGTGGCTGGAACTCGTGTGCGAAATGGCGACGTTTTTCGTTTTGCTAAAGTTCTGGAGGAAAATTTTGATGAAAATGGATAATTAAAATCCTGAGAAGACTAAACGAAGGACATTGACGGTTTCTTGACTTAAAAGAAGTTGAAATTATCGAAGAAATGATGCGCGTGCGTACAAACTTCATTGTTAAATGCCAATTCAATCAGGGCGATCTTTTTAAGGCGCAAAGTTTAATAATACGTCGAGAAATAATTGGAAACCGTTATTTGGAGTAAACTTTAGAAAGAATTCTACTAAAACAATTAGATTATTCGGTCTTGATTTCTATGAGGTGATAGTTGATTCGGCCTTCGGCCTCATCAACTATCACCTCATAGAAATCTCGAGCTCATAATCTAATTGTTAAGTAGAGTCACGAATTAAGGATGTTGGCGCTAATTGTTTCTGCGTATCCTCACTGCACAGGGAAATTCAGACGCGGTTACGTGATGCATCGATATGTGTGCCCTAAGTATTAAAATGAACAGTGATAGGACAGATGGTCATTCCTATAGCTTTACTTGGATTTAACGATCTTGGACGTTCGTCAGTTGATCCCTATTTTTCTTTTGATGGATCATTTTCTCTTCCGATTTTCTACGTGTAGCGAAAAACTAAAGAAAATCTGTCGATTAGAAGTTTGAATTATTTTCAAAATGCGCCATCGAATTTATATTTAGCTCTCCGTTTGCCTGTGCACTAGTTTAAATGTCTCTCAAAGGGTTATGTTTTGTCGTTGGCAACATTTGTAATTATTTACGCAACAGACCCACTTCTTCAAAACATAAGATCGCTCGCCTCCGTTGACTCACCTTCAATATTATTAACTATAAACCCCAGGAGACCATGCTGAATGACGGGCGCTAATTTTTCAAAATCAGACTGTAGTTTTTCACACGCTTTTAGATGTGGAACGAAGTCGGTGATCCCCCTTTTTTGCATTTCTGACTGCTGTAAATTTTTTTTATAAAAAGATCTATAGACTGGAAAATTTTTCCCCGAACTTCCATAATGCTTGGCAGAGTATGACTAATGGTACGTGGGTAGCACTGCCGGTTACAAATGTAATGTGCGTACAAATTTTATGTGCGTACGTGATAAATCTACATTAGTAGTTGGAGTTAAGCCAGTTTATGTCGTTCGCGAGTTTGCTTATGGTCAAGGTAATGAGCACCACGAAGGTCTAGAGTTACGCCGGAAATGTCAGTCATATGTCAGCCTTCAAATACGAGGCTCAGTTCCCGATCCCCTGGTGTACAATGCCAGTATTGTTTGAGGCATGAGGCGGTGAGTTTCCATGTTGACACTGAATTCCCGTGACTAGTACTGAATTACAGACTAAACAGGTAGGCTAGAATAGAAGACTTTGTAATACCCTATATAACTCAGTGTGCTGTACAGGACTTCTCTGGATTTCTAGCTTTAATTCTTTCTCATTGATTCACGTATGAAATAGCAAGGAATTTACTAAAATCAGCCGGAAACCTATTGTGATGTAGTCTCCTCCGCTGTAGCCTGCGAGCAGGCTCACGTTGGAGCGCAGGCGAGAATTGAAAGTACAAGCGCGCACCAGACTCCTTTAGCTCTTCGTTTCTCGCGCGTGACTCAAAGGTGAGCCTGCTCGCAGAGGAGACTAATTGTGATGTTGCCGTTTTGTGTTTTGAATTAGTATAGGAAATCGATCTGTTCGAGAAACAATTAGGGATTAATTGTACGCGTGAACAGATCGGACTTTTAGTTGTTTCCACGAGTGGCTGCCGCAGCCACGAGTGGAAATTAGAAAAAGTCCGATCTGTTCACAAGTACAATTAATCCCTAATTGTTTCGAGAAAGAAGACCGATTTCCTTTTAATAATACGACAACCGTAAATACAAGCTTCTGGCTGGCGTCGTTTTGCTATACAGGGTTGCTAGAATGAAGCAACGGTGTGATAAAATACGTTAGTTTTGTCACTTTAATTTTCACAACAATTTTCGCCAAAGTTGTCCATACGATAATATTTTTCTTTCGAAAACGAGCCATATAGACGAGCAATTTCCAAGTTTGTATTATTATAAGTTCAATTTTCACTGGCTTTGAAGCTGTCAAAACTGTGAACGCATGAACGACTTTTTGATGAATAATCAACATGTACAGGAACGGAAATGCATGTCGGAACGGAAATGAACGGAAATGCATGCCAAAAAGCGTTTTATTTTGTTTACAACTTGCGTGAAAACGTTTTAAGAAACGTTTACAGCCTTGATTTAAACTATGATACGGAGCTAAAGATACAAGGACGAATTCATTCGGGAAAACTGAGGATAACCGTACAAACACAAGTGAAGTTGAAGTGGGAAGACTAGTTCAAAGTGTTCTTCAACAAGGTTTGTAAGTTTTTAAGATTTTCAAACCTTGGACTTTAAACTTCGGGACCAAAAATAATTTTCCCTCATTTTTTGTCAGTGAAAAGGGTTTGGTTCATATATATAAAAAAGCAATTTATTATTTTCCAGTTTCTTATTTTTGCTTTGCTACGAGCCAAAATTGAATTTTGGCCGAACTGAGGTTGCCGACCGTGATCTGAAAGGTAAAATTCACTGATTTTGTGAAGCGTGCTACGTCCCCTAAAATGCAGCTCGCAGAATTTCGTTTTCGTAGAAGTTCTAAGGTACATTCATTACTTTGACTGACGAAATATGGAAACTTTTCGGAAAATTCTAAGCTTACCAGAGAGGCTGGAAGACACCCTACTCCGAGGCCTTTGTTCACCTACTAAAATTTAGCCAAGTTTGAGGAAGAAAATCTCAAAAGTTGGGTCTAAATGAAGGCTAAAAAGCACATCACAGTAAATTTCTTACCTTAATAAACCGTTCCATAAGTTCAAACCGCTGGGTATCTCCTTGGATTGCACGCGACAACAGATTAAAATCTGCCACAATCAGTGTATTTACACAACTATCGCTCGTGTCAAAGTTCATTTGCATAACCCTTGCACTCGGCAAAAATACGTCTTCTACCGTTCAGGTTCGTTTGTTGACATTCTAAGTAGTGGCAAAAAGCTTCCTTTGGTACTTGGATAAGCTGGAGATCCATTTTTGAGCTGCAGGTTGCGTTAAAGTTGATCAATTCAAAAGTAAATAATGGCCGTCACTAATTAACCGTAGCCATCGTCCTGATAAGCTCCTTTAGTACTTTCTCCCGCAGATCGACGTAACCCTAGGAGAAGGTAAAAGCAGAAAGTTTTCATTTACCGTTTTTATGACAACTGAATCCTGTACTACTACTACTACTAGCCACTAGGAACTTGAGGACTATGTGCGACAATGTTAAAAACAACAACAACGAACACTTGCCGGTTGATCTCTGAGAGGTGAGTTCGTCAAGTGCACCTGAATGAACACGACAGGCTTGCATGGAACCATGTTTTG
>JAHPZR010009001.1:10000-15000 GCA_019787425.1 Platygyra sinensis | reverse complement strand
TGCGTACGTAAATTTAAGTTTAGATTAACTTTTCTTATTTCGCTGTGGCTATATGACCGGCAGCCGACCAAGATGTTAAATACAGTGGAACCCGTTTAATATGGACACCAAGGGGACATGCCATAGTGTCCGTATTATCCGGGTGTCCGTATTAAGCGGGCTCTCTGAGAACACTTGAGGAACACAAGTTTTATCGATATTAAGACAGTTTTAGGAGAAAACGTTTAATTTCTTATCTGTAACAGAACAAGTTCATCCTAACGAAACCTCACGATCATTTATCATAGTCTCAGAGTAAAATCTTTTCAGTTTTGTTCAGAGTATTGTTATTGAAACAGGCATGACAGTGGATTCATTTGAAAAAAATCTGTGACTTTACTTTGTTACTGCTTTTTTTTAGCACAGTTCTATCGATCTGTAATTTTATTCACCCGTAAAAATCTGTCTGTTGAACAGGGCACAATGTCTACAGTTATCACATAATTGTTACAATGAAAATAGACAGTGTGCAGATAACCAGTGTCCGTAAAGCGGGGTTGACAATATACGAGAGTTTGTGACTCGGGACACAGAAAAGTGTCCGTTGTCCGTATTACCCGGTGTCCGTATAAAGCGGGTTAATTTTAGAGAAAATAGATGAGCTTTTTGTCGGGACAAACGAAACTGTCCGTATAAAGCGGGTGTCCGTATTAAGCGGGTGTCCGTAGAGCGGGGTTCCACTGTAGACTAAATGACCAATAGTCAGACTTCGAGATTGTTTTATGAAGCACAGTTACAGTCGTACCTGTATATAACAGCCCTGTATATAGCGGCCACCCTGTGTGTAACGGTCACTGAACAACTTCCCAAAAATTATCCCTCATATTTACTGTTAAGTTGACCTGCATATAGTGGTCACTTATATAATGGACGCAGTCACCCTTTAGACTTCCTGAATTCACAATTTCATTGTCTTTTACCTGTATAGAACGGTCAGGAAATTGGGTTACGATCAACGAAAAATGACAAGCTTTATCTTCAGCTCGTTAAATAGCATCCACGAGGGCCTCTTCAAAAACCTGTTCTCTGACCTCGAATTCTTTGTTCAAGATGTTTGGACGAAAGTCGACGGCTCGTTTTGTCTGGACTTGATTAGGATTTAGTCTCAAAACGGCTACAGCATTCACGCCCTTCTTACCCGGGGGAGGGGGGGAGGGGGTACTCCTTATAATGGCCTATACGGGGAGGCTACGCCCCAAAGGGATACCTTTTTCAGGCTTCAGGTATATGAAAGGGTAGGAATTTCACAAGTTGAGGTATATAAGAGGGTAGGGAAATCGGTCATTTAAGTATTAAAAAGGGCCTTTAACTATAATATTTCGAATAGACGCCCCTTATGGCTGTATCAGTTTATTTATTAAGCACTAACTGAAAATGAAAACAAGACTTCCTAAAGTAGGTATGTGAAAGGGGTATATTAAATGCAAGTAGGGGATGATAAAAAAGGAGCTCCATCCTACAATATTGTATCATATCATTTTATGAAGGACTGGGGACAATACAGCCATTATTTGGTTACTCTTGTGATGAGCCAGTTGCTCTAAAATGAACTACTTGGTTCAAATTACCATGATAACTAGTGTCAGCTCAACTAAACCGTTACTCTTTGGCAAGTCCCACTTGGTTCAAAATAATTAATTTCCATTAATCAATGCATTTGGAAACTGACTGTTGGGAGGACTACATGTACATGTTGGTAAGGACCTGATGAACTTACAAGGATTGTTTCAATTTTTCAAGTTGACCTTTCCCTCTTTTGAGAATTTAACAATCCTCATAACTTCACTTTATATTCTGAAGCTCACATGTAATTATTGTTATAACAAAAAGGTGATGTACTAGAAAGTTAAATGCAATCACTGAAATGAATATGTAAGTGCTTCTTTATTATATCAATAAATTATTGATCTGTCTATTTATGTACAGTGTACTGTGCTCTAAAAGTCTGTGACATCATAAGTTATAAACAGTACAATTGAACATAAAATATGATTAAAAACGTATAACAAGTATTAGCACATGTAAAAAGCTTGCCTAAAAAGAAAATCTTAACCTTAGCCTTCTGTTTTATTCTCCCAATAATAATTATAGTTTCAGTTCCTTTCAGGATTTGCTCCACTCAATTTTTGACTGCAATACATTAAGTTTCCAAACTTGTCCAGAAGATTAAGTGGCAGTCTCTCTAAAAGCGGTCCACTCGACTTCGGGACCAAAAATAATTTTCCCTCATTTTTTGTCAGTGAAAAGGGTTTGGTTCATATATATAAAAAAGCAATTTATTATTTTCCAGTTTCTTATTTTTGCTTTGCTACGAGCCAAAATTGAATTTTGGCCGAACTGAGGTTGCCGACCGTGATCTGAAAGGTAAAATTCACTGATTTTGTGAAGCGTGCTACGTCCCCTAAAATGCAGCTCGCAGAATTTCGTTTTCGTAGAAGTTCTAAGGTACATTCATTACTTTGACTGACGAAATATGGAAACTTTTCGGAAAATTCTAAGCTTACCAGAGAGGCTGGAAGACACCCTACTCCGAGGCCTTTGTTCACCTACTAAAATTTAGCCAAGTTTGAGGAAGAAAATCTCAAAAGTTGGGTCTAAATGAAGGCTAAAAAGCACATCACAGTAAATTTCTTACCTTAATAAACCGTTCCATAAGTTCAAACCGCTGGGTATCTCCTTGGATTGCACGCGACAACAGATTAAAATCTGCCACAATCAGTGTATTTACACAACTATCGCTCGTGTCAAAGTTCATTTGCATAACCCTTGCACTCGGCAAAAATACGTCTTCTACCGTTCAGGTTCGTTTGTTGACATTCTAAGTAGTGGCAAAAAGCTTCCTTTGGTACTTGGATAAGCTGGAGATCCATTTTTGAGCTGCAGGTTGCGTTAAAGTTGATCAATTCAAAAGTAAATAATGGCCGTCACTAATTAACCGTAGCCATCGTCCTGATAAGCTCCTTTAGTACTTTCTCCCGCAGATCGACGTAACCCTAGGAGAAGGTAAAAGCAGAAAGTTTTCATTTACCGTTTTTATGACAACTGAATCCTGTACTACTACTACTACTAGCCACTAGGAACTTGAGGACTATGTGCGACAATGTTAAAAACAACAACAACGAACACTTGCCGGTTGATCTCTGAGAGGTGAGTTCGTCAAGTGCACCTGAATGAACACGACAGGCTTGCATGGAACCATGTTTTGCGATGAATGGTCTTTACTTCTGTTTCATGCTTGATGGATGCTTGTATTTTAGTATCAGCGCTTATGTAGCACTTAAAATGAACGTCGGGATCCGTTGATGCCACGCATGTTACACTATATAGCCTTTGTCACAATGTCACACAAGTTGTAACGTGACCAATTACCAGCTATGGAGGTATCCCCTGCCCTGCGCGCGCCGATCAATAGATTTTTTTACGATAACCGCAGAAATCCTCGCGCGCTCATTGGCTAATTTTTATTGTCAATAAGCGGACAGACACATGAAATTATAAGAGCGGACAATTTGACAGTTTGTTATCGTAAAAAAGAAATTGATGTCAGTTTTTAATGTGCCTGTCCTGTTATTGACAATGGATTTCGTCATAACATTGTCAAAAAGATATAAGGAGTTGCTGGAAGTTGATATGCAACTGAAATTCATTTTTTTCTTTCCCTATATCAGCCGTTCGGCCAATGAATAAAATGAAGAAAATCAAAAGATAGGGCCAGGAAACTCAGCAGATGCTGAGAGAGCGATTTCTTGTTTTGTTGCTTATAGGACTAGTACCCTATCCTTTTTTTTCCTGAAGGATCCAGCATTGTTGGCCATAGTTTAGTCCCTGAAGTCTCCTTTCTTCCCGCCCCTTATAGGGGCTGAACCCGGGCGAACGAAACGAGAGTCCAGGATAACTTGCATGCCCATGTTCAAAACGAACCAATCAAAAATTACTAGGTCCCAACCACGCTGCTCGAGTCAATGTCTCGCGCAATGCCTTTTTCAGCTCCCGCTCTGAAAAAAGTTCTTCTTTGATGTTGATATTGTGGTAAAAAAACATAAAAATCGAAATATGTTTTTTTGTGTGTCTGTACTCTTGTCGACAACGAGTACGCGTCATTACTCTTTTCCCAAACATTTTTTCTTTCGTATTGTTTCTACATGCATGCTGAGCGAGTTTGCAAGAGTTTTTTAATAGAAAGTCTGACGCGTACAAGTAGCTCATTTGCATAATGCAGCCTGTGCACTTTCAATTTCAGTTGTCAACAAATCTTAGCAAAGATTTCTCTCATTATCTTTAATGTTGTGGTAAAAGCAAATCGAATGTGGTTTAGCGTGGCAATGGTGAAATTCCACTGATTTGGGATTAATTAATTGGCATGTTTTTAACCAATCTGAATGCAGAAATTATTGCTTGCATGTTACTAATCAGAAATTCGCTCCACAGGCCAAATCTGTACATCCAAATATGGTTTTTCCCCCGATTCGGGGGGGAAAAGATTGCGGCGTTCTCAGCATGCGCATGCAAGTTATCCTGGACTCTCGTTTCGCCCACCCGGGTTCATCCCCTATAAGGGACGGGAGGAAAGAAGAGTTCAGGGAGTGGACTATGTTGGTGGCCATAAAACTAGTTTGTCCTTGATTGTTCCGGCTTGCTAAACAAATGGCTAAGTGATGGGTCATGCACTCTTACCAGTACGGGACTCATGCAAGGGAGGGTGTAGGCCTTGAACAAAATTATCGTAAACTTACAGTTGGCATTATATAAAGGTGTTATTTGACAAATTGACGTCAGCTTTTCATGCGTTGTTCCTGTTATTGAACACTGAACTACTTTGACAATATTATGAGGAAATTCATTCACGTTTCCTTGAGCGTCGTGACATTGAATCCCATGGTTTTTAGCTGATCGCTCAGAAACAAGGGGCCCTACTGCTGAATAAAGTTGATAATTATACTCTATTCATGACCAAACGGCTG
>JAHPZR010009001.1:0-5000 GCA_019787425.1 Platygyra sinensis | reverse complement strand
GAGATGATCGAGTAATGTCACGGCAATTGGTCAAGAGTAAACAATGTCCGTTCGAGTGAGCATGATCTAACCCGCGCTGTCTTAATACTTCGCGAATGAGATGCAGCGCAAAAGCCGTCGATGTTTTCAAGTTTTTCAAATAAGATAAGCGGCACATCGATCGATCAAGGATTTTGTTTGACTTTGTTGTCAGCGACGTAACTGAAGTAAAGACGCGCCAAACACTACAGCACGCTAATAATATTTATAAAGAGGTTTTATGTGTGGGTTCATACTTTACGTCTAGTAAAAGCTGTCGATAGTTTTCAAAGATTTTTTCACTTTACAATCGGCCATCGATCGATCACGAACTGTTGTTTTTTCTTCATTGCTATGCGATCAGCTCGAGCGCATCGAATGAATAACGAACACTCACTACGAAGTAAGCAAACAAATATGTTTTATACTCAATTCTCCTTAAGTGCGCTAATGTTTAATAAAGAGGTTTACGATGGGCCGCCCGGGCTAAACTACAGAATACAGGGCCACTTTTAATCATCCACCAAACTGAGCCGGCTCGTATAGCTCGGTCTTCGTTCTTTGATTTACTACCGAGCCAAAGAGCCGCTAAATATGAACCCAAGACTTAACGTCATACAAATTATTCTGTTCATATCACTATTGACGCAAACTCTTCTTTATCCGCTACCGACCCAAACGAGCGCTAAAATATGAACCAAGCCTAAAAATCTTACAAATTATTCCTCGTGCTTTCATCCACTGCCAGCCAAACGAGCCGCTACACGAAGTTGGCTCAGTGATTCTGGGCCCTGCATTCTGTAGTTGTAGGGCTCATAGTTACATGGTCAAAGCCGTCGATAGGTTGTCAAAGTTTTCAAATTCGATCAGGCCATCGATCAACGGGCATCATCAATATGGCGAAAAGAGAGAGTTAGGGAGAGAGAATTGAAACGAAGAATTTCTAACGATACAAACGAAATTTTTTCAGAAACTAGATTCGAACGCGCATCCAAGAATAACCACCATTTTTTAGTTTTCTTAAATCAGTTGCGTCTGGTGCAACAAAGCATACTCTTTCCGTCACATTAGCCAAACTTTGTAAATTAGGATTTAGACCCAACGATTGTTTTGCCTCAAGTGCAGAAATATTATAGGGCACGCGATTTCAGCTTCTTTATATGGATGAATAACAATTTTTTTCTAACCAGTTTCTGTTTTCACTCGATTTTTTTCTGGATTAGCGCGTGAATTATTTTGAGAGGTCGAATAGGCTAAACAATAGCGAAACAACACACAAAAGTTCATTGTTTCAATGCTCCGCCTTCTTCAAGTTAATGAGGGAGGTCGTAATCCCTACGAGAAAAGAGCGCGTTTATTTTAACCAATCAGACTCGCCGTCCTTGCGTTTTATTTGAATAATAATTGAACATATGGCAGACACCATGAACTGCAAGTAAATGTCCCGAGAACAATAGCCATTCTGCGCGACGGTTTCATAAAGGGCAGGGTTGTGTCGACGTAGGCCCAGTTTAGCTAACCCATCGAATAATGTGAATTCTGATTTCAGTTTGTGTAAATTTTAAATGATGATTTCATTTTTTTATCCTTGTTGCTTTCAGTTTTGACCTTTGGATAATAATCAAACTATACACAAAATTGTGATACGCATGTAACTTACCAATGTGTGATTGTTCTTGTGGTATGACGCCCAAGAGGTCCATTGTAGTCTCTCAATAGGAAACAACACCAGAATGAGTCGGATACTGGTCGATAGTCCTCGGATACATTCTACAGAGATGTACAACTTAGGTGCATGTTTTGGAGTGCACTTGTGTAGTCCATATAGATGGTCAAAAACAGGTTTACGAAAACTTCAGAATCTCTATGATTCTGCCTCATAAACACTGCTCCATTGTAACTGACTGACAGCCACATTTTAAGTCGGCATGCAGTGACCAAAATGCTTATCTAATTGCTTAGTTTGCGGAGTTGTTCTTTGTTTGGTAAGACATTCCTTTCAATGCAATGGTGAGTAGTAACATACCCAAGGTTGTTCCACTTCATCCAAAGTGTTTACATTATGTCTTTTCAAAAGATAGCAGCATCTATGTTATAAAGTTTGTTAAAAAAAAATAATAGTGTCTCTTTTAAGACTTTGATTCTCAGATGGTTATGCTTTTCATAACAAAGCAGGATCTAGATAAAAGTTTGCATACAGAATTTTAGTTGGTTTTTAAGGCTTTTCTTCTCAAATGGTTCATTATACCTTTTCATAACAAAGCAGCATCTAGATATATAAAGTTTGCATACTAAATGCTATAGGGTTGTTTTAGGTTTTGCTTCTTAGATGGTTCCTTATGCTTTTTCATAATATAGGGTGTTATAAATTCTTCCATAGTTTTTTCATTTATAAATAAAGTATCATTTGAAATGGAATGAAGATCATGGCAGTTGTTTACTTTTTGTTGGGATGACATTCTTTGATGCCTAATAATTTTTTTCTTTTGGGTGGGTTTTGTTAGGAATTCAAGCAATCGATAAACGAATTAAAACGTGTGTTGCACGGCGGTTTTGAACAAGTTTTGGTGATATACAAGCTTTGGTATGGGTCCTCAGTACTTCACGTTGGCGTCAGTATTCGATCTTTGACAGGTTTCATACTTTACATATGAGTCTCGTGGTCCAGTCAAACACCACAGAAAACTTGATGTTCGTCATTTAGAATACTCTTAAAACCTCGCCGGCCTATGCGCCATAATTTGATCATGAACGCGTTTCACACTAAACGCGCTTCTCGTGTTCCAGTCGAACACTACAAAACACTCCAGGTGTGTCGTCCAGAATAGTCTTAAAATCTCACGAATGCGTCAGTATTCGAACATGAACACGTTTTATACGTAATGCATTTCTCGTTTCCAGTCGAACACTACAGAACACTTCAAGTGTGTCGTCCAGAATACTCTTAAAACCTCACGTATGCGTCAGTATTCGAACATGAATACGGTTCATACTTCGCATGAGTCTCGTGTTCCAGTCGCACGCTTCGAAACACTAGCGTGTTGTCTGACTGAACTATGCGCTAGTGCATATATATTACCTGCGTTGCGTAAAACCCGTTCTTGACGACGCAAAACATCTTTGTCGGTATTCGTATTCATAGCGTGCGATTCTCGAAAATTAGAGCATACCTAACGTATTCATTAGTATTCGAAGACGAACACGTCAGAAGTGGCGTCGTGCATCTCGTGTTCCAGTCGCAAACTCTCGAACAACTCGGAGTATTCGAAAAAGTTCGAGTCGTAAATGATCTCTATATCTTCGAAGAACATCTAATGCATCATTAATCTACCAAAACGTAGGACGTATGATTTATCGAACACTTCGAGTCATTCACGAGTATTCAATTTGAATACGGAAAAACAGGCCGGATTCTAATAGAATATTCCAGGTGCATTTCGAGTCAGCCGTAATCGAATACGTCAGAACATTGCGGTATACGCGGCGTGCGCCGATCCGTATTCGAGCATATTCGGGCCCGAATATTTGGCTTTGCGCAGTGCGCCGCCGAATGCAAGGCATGTAATACAGTTTAATAAAGACTTCTCAATGGAGTAATTTTCCTGGTGGCAGATTTCAATCTAGATATCTCTATATGGGTAGTCGGACGATCTGTTGACGCACAATTAACTTGATTTCCGCTCGACCTCTTAATAAGCTGTACGAACTTCTTCCTGAATGAGGGATTCATGGCGCCATAAATCCAAGGATTTACTGCGCTATTGACCTGTAAGAAAAACGGCACAGCAAAGACCAACTAGGCGTGGATACATCTCCCTTAGAGCAACGCGGAAAAGAAAGACGCGCAGTAAATGTGGGCAGCCACATAACCACAAATGACAAGACCAGAGTAAAAAATGTCTTTGTCACATTAATTTCCTGTACACTGAGGCTTGATGTGATGCAACCTGATTGTTGTGTTGTCGAATGCCACTTTGATACATGGTAGTAACTGACTGCAATAATCAGAAAACTGCCATTATGAAGACGATAACAACTAGCAGAGTAAATGTCATCTCCACAGTTTTTAATGA
Source organism: Platygyra sinensis (assembly GCA_019787425.1). Lineage (NCBI taxonomy): Eukaryota > Metazoa > Cnidaria > Anthozoa > Scleractinia > Merulinidae > Platygyra > Platygyra sinensis. The sequence goes on along the minus strand of JAHPZR010009001.1, from coordinate 909 downwards.
AAAAACGCCAATTGCAACAGGCCATTAAGGGGTTGAATCCCATTTCTGCCCATAGCACCGATCACAGGAATCCACGTAAACAAGGCAACAAGGTCCATAAACTGACGAGGTAAGATGCAGACCGCCGAGTGCTGAACACTTTTTGTAACGATTCGGCTTTAAGGTACAGTATACCGACTTATGGCTATCAAGCCATGGTAGACGTTGAGACGTATGTCAGGAAAATGTGTAAAGAATCCGTCAATGTTACATACAACAGAATTGTAGGGCATTTACTGCGTACATTAGAGCTTGCCAAGAAGATAGTGAGACCAGGAATAACAAGCATTCAAAAAGTCCCGTTACACCAGCCAAAGACAAGATGTAAAATGCTGGTTCGTTTTTCTGGTGTCCACCGCGAGGCTTCTTAAACACAAGTACAATTATGCGGAAGTTGCCAATGAAGAGAAAAAAAAACGAGGATCACTCCGGGCATTAATGTTGACACCCCTAGCGGCAAGATGGCCAGCATTGTTTCGTCTTATATTACCTCCAAGACAAGCCTAGTAACGTGAGTCTTCTTTTACGTATTGGCAGAAACTTTGCATCCAGCTTGTTAGAATAAAAAGGCAGGGTTATCGGTAGTTTGCTTTTATATTTTCTCTTACCGTTCAGTATCTGAGAAAGGTCTACAGTCCAACAGAAAATGCAACATACTGTAACACACATTTATACATAGCAATCCATTCAGAAATGCAAAATGTTTCTGCTTAAGGTTGGCAAAATGTTGTACAAGAACACTCCAAGATTGAAGATATTACCATCCAAAAAATTGATGACTTCTTACGCTTTACCGGCCTCCTGTAAGTGAAACCATATCCAAAATGAAACCGGCACTGAGCTTAAACGAGACAAGGAAGTGCTCTGATT
>JAHPZR010009000.1:0-12812 GCA_019787425.1 Platygyra sinensis | reverse complement strand
GGGAATACTCAAGGTAGTCAAGAATTTATTCATACCTTTTCATTTTTAAAGACAGTATGGCTCAAGATTGGATGATTTTGTGTGTTATCTGAAAACCGTTTGTTACCTTTTACCAAGGGCCTTACCTTGCTAAAATACCTTTTTCTCAGCCACTGAATTTTTCCAGCAGCTAGCACTTAGCCACAATCTTGCCCCTGTGGTGGACTAATACTCAGGGTTGTATTTAAGAGCCGGCAGCCGACGAAGTTTGCCAACATCTCTGCCAGGTTTCGCTGGCTACTTTCATTGCTTCGCAAGTCAAGATATGTGGAGGAGATGATGTTTCTCAAGTCCCACAACTGTCTACTTTTCACAAAACTTCAGCTACTGAAAAACTTAAAATGCTGAATACTATACTGCTTACATTTCCATAATACCCTACTGATCCTGGGAATTAAAGAGTTGGATTATATTTGTTATGACATCATTAAAAGGCATTAATATATGAATGTAATGAACATGTGGAGGTGTGATGGCCTCATGGTTACTGCTTTCAACTCTAGACTGAGCAGTCTGGGTTCAAGCTTGACCAGGAGCACAGAGTTGTGTTCTTGAACAAGACACCTAACTCTCACAGCGCCTCTCTATGGGTATGAGTACTGGCAAGTTTAACATTGGGAGTAACCCTTTGATTGACAAGCATCACAACCACGCATTTGATACATATTAGTGGTTCAATATTGGTTATACAATTGACATGTAAAAGGAGTTTAACTAGCAATATACTTGAGCAGTACCACCTGGAGGTATGGACCCATCAGGTTGCAGCAAAACCTTGTCTTTACTGCGTGCTCCCACCTCGCATTTACAACGGGTGAAAATATGTAACACCCCAGTAAAGACTAGTGTGATGGCAATTGAATAATATACCACGGCAAAACAGACGAGGTAATACCTTGGGAAAGTAATGCATGTGTATTGAGTAGAGTGGTTGTTTTTCATCAATATTGCATGTAAAATCCATCATAATCCGGAATCAATAAGCATGCTCCATAAAAAGTCAAATGGTTTACATGTAAAGGCCTATCCTGTAGTTTGTTTTTTCGCTCCTCGGAAATATACATGTGCTGACTTAGGTAAGCCCATTTGCGAACTATGACTACACTATACATAGCCGTTTTAATAGGGTTCGCAGAGTTTTGAAGGCCACTTGGTTTAGACGGCAACTGGATGGAATCTACTTCTGCCGTAATCAACAATGCATTCTTGCAAATATTGGCACTAATTAAAGTACGTCTACACGCACTAAACGTTACTAGTTTCAAGCAAAAATGTTACAGCTGTTTGTGGTCTAGTATTTTTTTAACTTGAAAATCAATGCATTAAAAGTAGCAACGCAACTTCATGACTTAATCTTTGAATCATCGGATGTCAGGAATCAGTGGAAATCAAACAAGTAGCATCTTTTGAATTTGATTGTTTTGCGCGAAGGTCACACGAGATGTAAAAGAAAACCTACTTACCTGGTGAAAGGTGTCGATTATCCTTTGGATCAAGTGTATAAAGGCAAATGTAGGAATCTTGGCCTAAAGGAATATTACATGTGCTGAATGCCGTCAGGAATAAAGAGCGATCGCGGCTCCAAAAAAGTGCTAATTCTTTGTCGGGATCAGTGCAAATGTAGTTCGGGTAGGATTGTAACATCTGTAGATCTATACAGATAAATGAAGCGGGTGAAGGTTAAAATTAAAAAGAATTGTACATGTGCCTAATAATGTGTAGATTACTGATTCTTACTTAAAAAACCCCCAGTGATGCAATACGAAAATGGTGGCTTGTTTTTTGTCAGCTTTTTGGAATTTTGTGTCAAAAGGAAAAAAAACAGGCATAGCATTTAACCTTTCATGGAGCCGGTGAGCTTTTTCCAACCTTTTTATCAAAATTGTAACAAGTCAAATATTTGAGATAAATTAACAAGCCTTATTGCAACCACATACAAAAGTCGTTTACTTTCCAAGCTGGCCAAGACACGTTACTTCTTTCGTTAGTGATTTGGCCTATAATTGATGGTAAATATACTGTGGGACCAGGTGAATTTCATTGATTGCTGCCAAGTAATTTCGTGAATTACAAACCGGCTTGCAGCGTGATGGGTGGACATGAAATCAAATAGGGCAAATAACAAATATCCATGGATGGAATTGTACCATCTGTCACGTCCTACTTGGCAAAAGGGAATGTCCAACACAGCGGTAAAGACCTGAGACAGCTATACCACTATAATTATTTTACCAAGTTACATAAATTTTTGGTGAATATGATACGATGTCGAGACCAAATTTCCTCTGTTATCAATCTTGTGTCTGACAGCAATGATCGGCGCTATCCAATGCTTCTCCGTGATGAAAATGCAGAGATTCAAGACTAAGCATTCAAGCACATTTTGTCGCGAAGAAACAGGAAACAAAATGCTATTTAAACTGGATGTGTCTTTATTACCAAGGTAATACCTCGTCCAAACACTGCTGTGACAAGACGAATACTCTTCTCGGATTAACCTAAGTAAAGACGAGATTGAGTGTGGGAATACCGTGTCATGACGTGTGGAGGCCCCAGGGCAAGAAGAAGGGAAATGGGTCAATACTTTCATGTAGTACTGTACATGTACATGTTAAAATGTTGTTGTATGATGCAATGAATTTCATATCATTTTATTAAGGGTCGGTTGATCCTGGTACCCCCAAATCCCCTTCTTGGGAAGTAACTCCAAAAGCTGATGAAACCGCTGTTGAAGGCAGAAACAAGACTCTCTATTGTTTTGCAGTTGGAAGGTGAGTGAGACTCTAGTTAGTAACAAAGATGATCTTCTCTTGCAGTTCTAAGAAATGTTTCTTACATAGCTGGACACTTGTCATTTCAAACCTCTGTCCTGACCAGGCATTTCAAACTACTACATGTATTATATGCTTCTCACATTATGACGGCAGTTTTCAAAGTTCATGTCACATTGTCCAGAGTGGGTGCTGTGGGATACGCAATGCATTGGACTCTGATAATGAAGTAGATCGTTTTCACTGACACGCAATAAAAAAAGAAATAATAATAATAATAATAATAATAATAATAATAATAATAATAATAATAATAATAATAATAATAATAAATCGAAAACCATCCAGTGGAAAAAGTCAAGAAATTGTGATGTTTTAGAAGATACATGTAAACAAAGAAGACACTTCTCCAAGTCTTAGGCCTGTGCGTTTCCCCAAACTTCGGGTATTCGTCGAAATGTTTCGCAGAAATTTACATGCAGAGGCCAGTATGAAAACACAATGTTGGTACACATATGTGGTACACCAATGAAAACCATCTATAAAAGAACACGGAGATCTGTATGATTAAATGATTTTTGACCTGTTTGAAAGCAAACATTACATGTAAATCTGGAAGACAAAAAGCTAGTTCCCCTTACGAAAATAATGCCTATTTTATATCTATTTTATTCCTATTTTATATGCTATTTTATTCCTATCACTTTTGTATATTTTCACTATTTTCCTGGACTATTTTAAAGCAGTTTTTTACCTAGTTTAAACCTATTTGAAACATACCTATTTGAAACAAACCTATTTTTGAAACAAAAAATAGCCAAAAAATAGTCCAGAGCATTGACCAAAACTTACGTAAATAAGCTTGAAAATAGCTTTAATATAGGCATAAAATTGATGAGAAAATAGTATTTAAATAGCGTGAATGAAACAAGTTGGAAATAAAATAGGCTGAAAATAGCCTTAAAATAGTCATAAAACAGGGTTAAAATAGCTTTAAAATAAACATGAAACAGACCTAAAATAGCTTTAAAATAGACATAAAACAGGGTTCAAATAGCTTTAAATTAAACATGAAACAGGGCTAAAATAGCTTTAAAATAGACATAAAACAGGGTTTAAATAGCCTTACGATGGCCTTATAACAGGGTGTAAAATAGCTATAAAATAGGAGACATAGAGCCTCATTTAGCCATTGAGCAATGAGATTTATGAAATTGCAAATGTGCCACATGAAATAAATATAAAGCGAGGTCAGAGGCCCAGAATTATAAAAAGCAGCGACATTAAATGTAACTGTTCACAGAAGCAAGAAGAAGCAAATGGCAATTTAAACAACATAAGCACCAAAATACAAATTATGACTCACCAACATTAACCTTCAATATTTACAGTCTTATGAAAATCACCAAGACTTTTTGCCCAGTATCCATGGGAAGAGCCCACACTAGATTAAAGACCAGCTGAAACATCTTGTTTCTGTTCATGATTTATTTTATTTGCTAAAATCCAAGGGTTTCTTTGTGTCATACAGTTTGAAGCTTATACTGATTTCTTTGTTCAGAATTCAAAGTTTAAAAGCACTCAAGTCAAGACTACTACACTGCATTTTCCATGCACCTCTAAAAATAGTGGCTACGTGGCCACAAAGCTGACGAGTTACACAGGGCAAGGATGCTAAGTCCGTACATGGCTAAGTGGCTACGTAGCTGCGTGGCTACGGACCTACGGAGGTACATAGCTATGAAGCTACATGGCTAAGTGGCTACGTAGCTACTTAGCTACGTAGCTACATGGCTATGTGGCTGCGTGGCTACGGAGCTACAGAGCTACGTAGCTACATGGCTACGTGGCTACGGAGCTACAAAGCTACTTAGCTACGGAGCTAAAAAGGTAATTGTGTACCCGGCTAGGCCTTCCGAGATGGCTTCATTTACCTCGGCTATAAATTGTTCGTTTATAGTGTTCATCGTCTCTGTGGCCTCTTGGTCTAGAGTGTAAGTGGAACGCGAAAGATGCAGGCGAGCAATCTCCACGAATACGTGTTCCACGCTGGAAAGGCCGCTCTCTTTTAAGGCTTCGATTGCCTGGCTTGTTTGCATTGGCGTCGGTCGCAAGCACTTTGGGAATGTAATTAGAAATCGGTCTAAAAGACCGTGTCCAACGAAGATTGAATAGTTGTTGAGTGGCATTTCTTGTGTTGCAGTTTTCAGTGTAGTTGCAGTTTCAACCATGAACGCAGTGGTAGTAATCAGAGTGGAAGAAACATAGCCAGGATTTGTGCTTATAGAGTGCGACTTGTTGAGAATAAAGCTCCAGACTTCGGCAGGGAAAAGCGTTTCAAATGGATCAGGAAGTGCGATTAGGCGTTTTTGAAGTTGGGCCCAAGTACTGTTTGGTTGTTTTCGAAGCTTCGTAAGGCGCGGGTGGACATTCTGGAACGACGCGTTTGTCTTAAATGATGCGCTCTACATTGAGTTTAGCGATTTTGCAGCTAAAGGAATCCCCAAAGGGACTATTAAGTTATTGTAAGGAGATTAATGCCACGGACGGTAAGGTTGTACAGTCGATTGAAGTCTTTCGCGTGCCGCAGTTAAACAAAGGGTGTGAAGTAATCGGTGAACGCTTTAGTTGCAGTTACTACTGTTTGATTAGTTTGTAGTTGTTTTGATAAATTTCATTAATGAGCCGCCTGCGTCCGAATTGTGATTAAAAAAAAACCCAACAAAATTCTTAAAAGCAAAATATATGGTTATGCTGTTCTGTGGGAATAGTTTTTTTTTTTTTTTTTAATAATGTAAGATGTTAATTACTGAATTGCGGAGGCCGCGTTGTGTAAAACTTAGAGAGATTTGAAGGTATCGTTTGTAGTTTGGTGTAATAATTATGCGCCAGGAACAAAGACTGTGAAAACTTAAAAGGAGGTGGGAAAATTAAAGAAATTAGCGTTTATATAGTTTCTTTGTTTGAGTTATTTTAATGGCGCTCAGTGAGGGCTAATACATGCTGGTCAATGTTAAGATAATTAGTTGTTTGCTCTGCAGTCGTTTATGCTGTTTTGGAAAATGTATACCGATGCACGTCGTAAGACATGTGGAGTGCAAACTGGGTGTTCGAAAGCTGATTTAAAAGGTCAAAGCACTCAGTGCGGCAGCACTCAAGCAAGCTCTCAAAGAAATGAGAAGCAAGAGAGCTTCACATCATATGAAAATTTGCTAAGAGATTACCTGTGGGACAGAGAGCTCACGCTGTCATGGCTAAGAGAAGAAGGGCTGATTGCGTCGAGTAGAAATTGCACCATGTGTGGATCGGAAATGAATTGGGTTCAGCGGGGAGACTGATCCGATGGCACATCTGGGAATGTAGAAGGCAGATTAATGGTAAGCGGCATAGATGTGAGAGGAGGATCAGAGAAGGAAGTTGGTTTGAAAATTCGAACATGACAATTGAAGAGGTGTTGAAATTTACGTACTGGTGGTGCCAGGACTTAAACCAGTGGCAAATTAAAGAACACCTTGGACTTGGCTCGCACACAGCGGTTGACTGGGACGTGTTTTGTCGTGAAGTATATGAGGTGGCATTGTTCTATGGAAGGGAGAAAATTGGCGGTCCATTGTGCGGTTCATGTGTAGTGCGCTTGTTTCGGGTCATGGATTAAAGAACAAGATATATTCGTGTGTAGAGCGCTTGTTTCGGGTCATGGATTAAAGAACGAGATATATTCATGTGTAGCACGCTTGTTTCGGGTCATGGATTAAAGAACGCGATATATTCATGTGTAGCACGCTTGTTTCGGGTCATGGATTAAAGAACGCGATATATTCATGTGTAGCACGCTTGTTTCGGGTCATGGATTAAAGAACGAGATATATTTATGTGTAGCGCGCTTGTTTCGGGTCATGGATTAAAGAACGAGATATATTCGTGTGTAGCGCGCTTGTTTCGGGTCATGGATTAAAGAACGAGATATATTCGTGTGTAGCACGTTTGTTTTGGGTCATGGATTAAAGAACAAGATATATTCATGTGTAGCGCGCTTGTTTCGGGTCATGGATTAAAGTACGAGATATATTCATGTGTAGCGCGCTTGTTTCGGGTCATGGATTAAAGAACGAGATATATTCATGTGTAGCGCGCTTGTTTCGGGTCATGGATTAAAGAACGAGATATATTCGTGTGTAGCACGTTTGTTTTGGGTCATGGATTAAAGACCAAGATATATTCTTGTGTAGCACGTTGTTTTGGGTCATGGATTAAAGAACAAGATATATTCGTGTGTAGCACGTTTGTTTTGGGTCATGGATTAAAGAACAAGATATATTCGTGTGTAGCACGCTTGTTTCGGGTCATGGATTAAAGAACAAGATATATTCATGTGTAGCGCGCTCGTTTCGGGTCATGGATATACATGTATTCATGTAGTGCCCAGGTCGCCAAGCCGTCGCCAGGCCACTAAGCTGCGTAGCTGTGTAGCTCCGTAGCCACGTAGCCACTTAGCATCCTAGCGGTGTAGCTCCGTAGCCGCGTAGCCACGGATTCTAGATGTGTTTTGGAGTGGCAGGGTATTCTGCAGTTAAGGATAAAACTGTCTATTTTGCAGGATTTTATGGGAAAATACAAAAAAAATACCCCACTTCGTTCTATCTTGCTTAAAAAATACGTTTAAAATAAATGTAAAACACAAATAAAATAGAAGCCCTATTTTCTTCATCTGGTAAACTAGGAATAAAATAGAGATTTGCAAGGATAAAATAGCAAAAAAATAGATGTTATAGCATTAAAATAGCCATAAAATAGAGCTCGTACCTGTGGTGCTTTCTGTAATGCCAGGCTGACTAGTCTGAGACCAATGTGACAAAAGTAAATAAATAAATAATAAATAAATAATACAAAACAATTAGTCTCCTATGAAAAGGTTGATAATCTAAAACGATGTGCGCGTTTTCCATGCGAGACTCCACGCGTGCCCAGGGAAAAACTCAGAGCCAAAAAAGGCGCCCTTTCTGCCCTTTTGTCCTGAATGACCATGTTTTGTCCCTTAGTGTGTTAAGGCTTTGCGTAGCTAATTGATATGCATATTTTTGTTTTAAGGGAATCAGTGTATCCAATTGTTATGAAACTTGGCAAGCAGTTTTATATCCACATGCTTGCTCATTTGATTGGCTTTTAATATTAAATTTTGGTCATGTGACCTTTTAACGCCTAAAAACAGTTCAAATCTTTAATCGAAAACGGGGTACTGAAAGACACCTTTTGCAGATGTTTTTTGTTCTTTGCTGTTTTACTTCTGTCGAGTGCTATTTCATGCCACTTTTTAATCATGTCCGCATGTTAGCAGAAACGGTTAATACAGAGAAACAGGTCACGCGACATGCTAAATATTTGAATATCTTTAAACGAAATAACCTATACCGCGTGTGCCGTGATTGCCCAATTCCGAATTGTGGAGCAAAATACAGTGTAGGTTGTTAGATTGTCTAATCATCTCAGAGATGTACGTGGATTAGATTACATCAATGGAAGGAAGTGGTTACAAGAAGCGAAATTACAACCTAAAGGTTAGAGTGATGATCTACCCAGCAAAGAGGAGCCAGGGATTAAGACCTTCAACAAGTGAAACACCTCAATCAGTGCAGGAAGAGGAAAAGGATACAATAGTCCATCATTTATCAACACCAAGAGGAGTAAAGAAATCTCTGAAATTTCTACCAAGAGTAGTAAAGACCTGAAATCACTGAAATCTCTACCAAGAGGCGTTAGAAAAGCAGCCAATAACATCAAACGTTATAAAACAACAGCAGATTCAGTTCCTGAGTGGCTCACTTTGTATGGAGACGATGAAAAGCGAACACAGAGAAGAGAGCTTAGTAACCCCACCTGCATTACCAGTAACTTGTCACACTAACCCTGTCCCATAAGCTTCACATTTTCACTGCTTGTTTTAAAGGCGACGCTCCACTTGCCATTCAGTTTGCTGTCAAAGCTCGTGCTGTTCAAACCCCAAAAAATGTGTTACTGTTAGAATATCTGCAGTGGACGCGAGCGATGATGAAAGATTAAAAAAAGTGATGGAAACCCAAAAAGATCTCAAAGGTACAGATGGATTTCATTGGCTAGAATCGACAGAACAGGCCATTGAAAAGGGGAAATTCTTACTTAATCGATTGTTTGTGAAGCAACCCATTTCAGATGATGAAGACTAGACCTACTGTGTTTTGTTCTGAATAAAAATGTATTTCAAACCAATATCTAGTGTGTTGTTCGATTGGAGTTTATTTCTTTGTTAAGGGGACTTCAGTCTTATTGTTCATTGCATGCTAATTTCCTGATATACTTTATGTTAAGCACTTCGTAGTTGTTGGAGCTTTTGTTACTCGCAATAAATGTATTTTTATTCATTTCAAATTTCTTTGTATTTGAATCATTTTGCTAATAAAAGTAATAATAATCATCATATTTGATCAAAATTTGGTTGAGTATATGACGTCATCACTTGGCTAATTTGCATATTTTAAAACTTGAATATCTCTGGAATGAAAAGAGATATTTGAAAAAAGTAAACGGCATTTTTCTTCTCATGCAGACTACTTGTTTATGTTTTAAAATGGCTTCGAAAGGAAACATGAGATTTTCGTCATAAGTATGTTTTAAAATGGCTTCAATAGGAAACATGAGATTTTCGTCATAAGTAATAAAAGAAACAGGTTGTTCAAAAATATTTATTGTCGTGTGTTTAAATTAAGCGCTCCGAACTTCTTTTGTTGTAATTTCGATGGTAGAGCTGTCCCATGGGTTTCTCCGTTAGAGTTTGTATACAAATCTAGAGTTGAAAGTACGGTAGAGGTGCTGCGTATTTGCAAAATTAGTGACTAACGGAGCGGAAAACTCGACCAGCTAAAAATTAATTCTCTCTCTCTCTCTCTCTCTCTCTCGTCAGCAAAGCTGAGAGTTCAGATAGTATCAAGATTTAGACATTTTGTTGAGATGGAAGGGAGGCAGTTTTGTAACATCCAGTCGCGATTGAAATAGAGAGTATTCAGTTAGAGTTTCTGTGTGTGAACACGTTTTGGTGAGCAGAACTACCGCTTAATAAAAGAACCAACTCGGTTTTTTCTAATGGACAGATCAATGTAAGTTCTTTCGACTGAGGTTTTATGCCACACGGCAAATAATTTCCTATATTTTAATGCTTTCAACTAAGGGCAAGTTTATTGTTTTTATTTTACTAGATTGACGCTTATTAGTATGGAGGAACCTATTTTTACCTAGCTAGCTGGACACTGACTAGACACTTCATTAGTATATGGAAGAACGCATTTTCCCCTAGGTTATCACAATAGGCGACGTCATTGACTCGACCGTTATGCACGTTAATGATTTTCCTCGACCTAACTCGACCTAATCCATAGACACCTAATCCACCTAATCCGCAACGGGGATAACTTTGACCTTCGATAACTACTGCCAAACTACATGTAAGGAAAATAATTGTGCACGATTTTCCCATCCACACCCAAAGTATGGACCATATTGGGAAATTGAGGTTTGGGTCATGCTCAATACTGAGGACACAGTTTTTCTCAACATGGACCTCCTGGCCAGCAAATAACTTTATATTATTACTTACAGGCCAGCTCCGACTATAACCTGGAGGAAAAATGGGCAAATAATTGTCACAGGAGATGGCTTTGAGATTCCTGGTACCTTTCAAGAAAGACGCCTTGATTTTATTAATGTGACGAAGGACATACATGAAGATACATACACTTGTGAGGCTGAAAATTCTTAAAACAGTGGAAACCCGGAAGTTTTTACAATAACAGTAACAGTGAAAGGTACGTGAAGTTTTAGTATTTAGAGCTGTTATGTTTTAGTCACATTATCAAGGCCGGAGTGTTTGCAGTTCACTCACAGCATGAAATCCACAATTTACGGATCTTTAACTCGTGCGTAAAGAACCGTAAATATAAGGCCTCGTAAATATAAGGCCTCGTAAAGACTGCGTAAAGGATATTAAATGTTCGTAAAGGATAAGGATCCGCATGGATATAATTCGCAACTTTCTATTCAGATAAATACTCAAAGAAGGGAATAATTATGTCTTATTCATCTTCAAAAGAAATACGTAAATAGGGACCTTTTTCACTTTACATACTTTACGCATCTTTAACCTTCTTTACTGATCTTTACGCAACAACCTTTACGGAACTTTAACTTTCTTTACGCCGGTCGATTTTACTGCGTCTTTATGGAACGCATAAACGTATAAAAATGCGTGTTTGCGTTGTTTTTTTTCCGAAGAGCGTCTTAGTTATCACTGCTTTTACGCATCTTTTTAACCAAACTGTTAAAAGAGAGGATGATCATCGTTTGTTGGCCGAGTCCTCCATCACGGTACCTCTATCTATCAGCGGTTTTCCACATTAGGTACCAGGTTCTCTCAGTTTTCCCGCCATATAATTTCTGGTGTCCTCTTGAAGGTGTGAAAATGTCGAATTCAGCACAAGAGTCGATCGATCTTTTGATCATTTTTCGCTGTTTGAACTCTGCTTTGGCTTGGAAAATCCAGTGTCCTGGCGATCCTTGGTAACCTTGAAGACATCAATATGGCGGTGCGTTCGAGACAACAACAATTCAGGTAAGCAATGATTCAATGATTGCAGCAATTTGTTGTGTTGTACGACTACGTTTAACCCGTTTCAAGGATAAAGTAAACTAAGGGTAACAAGTCAGTTCAGTTCATTCGATCGAAACCAAAGGTCAGTTCGATCGCAGCAAAGGTTGTTTCGACAAAAGAGTAAATGATGATAAAAACTACAGATTTGGAAGGGCATAATGTAGATTATTCTTCGTTTTTAGCACATTGCTTTGGAAAGGGATGATGCTCAAAATCTCAGCTTGACAACAAGGTTCAGGTAGCAGTTCTTTCAAGGTCTCACATGAATGGCTCAATACCCTTATATATATATATACAAATCTTATAGTTATACCTTTATGCTATTATGGCACAAAGAGATTAACTGTAAGACTTGGTTCGCAGAAAATATTGTTTAAGCCTAGGTCACACTAGTGATATACAGGGAAAGAAAAAGAACAAAGATAGGTGCGATTACATGGGGCAGGTAAATTTGCTTTTGGGCAAGTGAAAAAATAACTTCAGTGGCCCAGTGAGCAAGTGAAATTATTGATGATTGTTATTGATGATTAATTTCGTTGTAACATTTTCATAGTACCTGTGGATCCGTGAGGCAATATCCGAGCAGATCCACAGAGTACTTTAATAATGTTGTTACAAAGTTCATTGTCATTAACAGGACAGTCATGCGTGAGAAACTGACATCAAGTGGTTTTTACGATAACAAATTTATTGTGAAATTGCCTGCTCTCACTTGTTGACATATCACATAAATTATAAATTCATGTGTCTGTCTGCATATTGACAAGAAGTCACCCAATGAGTGTGCAAAAATTTCTAGTTATCATGAAACATTAGATTGAATGCGTGGATTAGTAATTTTGCATTTTGCCTTCTGATTTCTATACTAGCTGCTACAATGGCACATAATATTAAAAGTGAGGGCAAGTGAAAACTACACACTGGCCCAGTGGGCAAGTGGTTTTTAATTTTTTACCTGCCCTGGTGACATCAGCATAACTAAATAACTACATAAGGATGTTTTGGTTTGCTGAGTGAACATCCTGACATACACTGTTATGGCTTATGTGTAATTCCAGAAAATATCCATACCTCCCTCACAGAAGGGATTGTAAGACACCCCCCCCCCCCCCCTTCCCACCTACCCCTCTGGAAATTCCAATTAAGCTCCATACATTTCTTTAAATGTTTTGGCCTTACAGAACCCCCATCCCCCAGGAAATTCCAATCCCTTCTGTGGCTGGAGTATGGATATTTTCTGGAACTGCACAATAGCAACATAAGAGCATGAACATAAAACAACAGGAAAAGAAAAGATCTTTCCCTTATGTTTTTATGTCAATGTTCAC
>JAHPZR010008999.1:7500-32267 GCA_019787425.1 Platygyra sinensis | reverse complement strand
ATTAGGGGGAGCGTTCCAATACGTTTATCGAGTTAGCAAATAGTTATCATCGGACCAGAACAATCACGGCTGAAATTTCAGATACAGAAATAACTTTTCTGGATACACGCGCAGATAAGGGCAAAAGATTAAAGAAGGAATCCATTCTCGACGTGCGCACACTCTTCAAACCGGCAGAAACTTTCTCAACACTTCGAAAACGCCAAGAAACGGCCGTCATTTTGTTAACAAGCGTGATAGATAGTGAGTAGCGTAGCCAATCAGAGAACGGCATTCGTGATAGAACGCTAGTAGATTTATACTAAAAGCCAATATACCAGTAAACAAAACATTCCGATTACTACCCACTCACCCCCTGAACATAAGCGCCCCCCCCCCACTCCCCTTATAATTTAAAATGAAATGTTTTAGATTTATTATGATGCTTAAAAACCAGTATATCAAAACGTATTTCGATCAACATAATAGCCTGCGTAACTTGGCGGTTTAGCGGTTTAAGTAATTTGAGCACGCTAAAAAAAGCGGCAAGGCTGCGAGGAGCCTGGAGGAGAGACAAATCTCGGCATGGCCGCTACGTTCACGCGATTGCAATCCACCCTAAGAAAAAAGATGGCGGCTGTACATTTTACCACAATACCTTGCGAACCAAACTAAGCCACTGGGCATATAGAAAGATATGGTTTAACGGCAGTTGTTCCTATACTAACAGCATTGCTCTTGTCGAGTTTGACTTACAATTTTTCTTTGTGTTTTTATACGCTCTTTTAGAGTTTTCGTGCATCTTTTTTCCTTACGCAAGGTGGATTGCGCTCAAATTCAAACTGCCCAAACCGCCAAGCTACCCAGGCTATCAACACTACTGTAGCTCATTTCGATACGGGGTCTTTATTCTGCTCATAAACCCCCTCGGGATATAAGTCCCTTAGGCAGGAGCCATAATCCCCGCTGCCTCGGGATATAAACCCCTCTGTTCATAAGCCCATCCAGGATTGTAGAGCGATTTACGAAGTTGTATAACCCCAGCGCTTGCAAGCGGCAGTATTCGGGACTTCTACCCATACATACGCCACAGGGTTCCCATTTCACTTCAAGAAATTGTCTTTTCTAGGTTGGATAGTTCTTAGTACAAAAAATGATTCTAAAGAAACAGTGGGGAGTTTTGTTTAAAAAAAATATGATTTTTCATCGAAGTCTTGATGAATAATTCTGACTGATTTTGCAATAACGTCGCGACCTCTCCGATATCATTTTCAAGTGCATTTTCAGTATCACGGAGGTCACGGGTTCGAATCCCGTTGATGCCCTGATTTTTCAGGCTTCTTCTTTCCAATTGCTTAAATTGGAAAAAATACCGCGATGATCACTCTTCACTTTCAGTGACCGCGTGACTGTGTAAAGTGTAAAAGCAGCACACTTTTTGTGCACCTTTGTGTCTAACCAGAATCCGTTCTTAATTATTTCTTCGAGCTCCATTGTGAAATCAATAGAAGGATGACTGTTGTTTAACGTCGTTAGGAATTCTGAGACTGTTTCAACATAGCGTTTGTAGACAGCAGCCATCTCGTTTTCTGTTTCCAGCTGTTTCTTGATGTTACACATCAAGGAGTTTGCCACGAGGGTGCTCAGTGGCGAACCCGGCCCCCGCCCGGCCACAGCAACATCGTCCACCTGATCGTACAGATTTCTTTCTCTTCTGGCGATTCGATCCTCGACAAATGTTTGTGCGAGCGAATTTCGTGGATATTTATTTACAGGGAATGCGTGACAGAAGTTTGCGGAGCGGAACGGAATTGGCGCGGGAAATCCAGCTAAAGTGATTGGTCAACGGCAGGAAACCTGTCCAACCGGTCCTCTGGAGTACAAATACCGCGTGATATTTCTACTCGTCTTGCGTTATTTGTACTCTGCGAAGTGCAGTTGGATAATAAAATGGGGTATTTGACTGAGTTGCATGCAGGTAAGAGGTTGAGGTGGGGTTTCACCCGAAGCATACCACTTTTTGAATCTTTACTCGTGGTAAGATTTAATTCTTCCCCGTGGCTAAGCATACATTTTTAGGTCCAAAATTATGAAAAAAATATTTTTGTACCCTGAACTGTATTGTAACCTGGCACCCGCTGATTAAATTTGCTGCCTGATGGGAAGCTCCAGGGCTTACTTGAGAAAAGATAACTACTCCTACAGGAACTGATCAAAATGAATAATTTTTACATTTTAGCCATTCTTTAAAAGAAGACAAAGCAGAGAGATTTTTGAAAAGTTAAAAACACATGAAATTAAATTGTAGTTTGTGATACCAAAAATCCAGCATACGTTTAAATACATGACTTTGACAAAATGCACTGGATGGAAACGTTCTATGCTTAACAGAAAAAAAAAGAAAATTTCAGCTCAATTAGACAAATGCTTCTTAAATTACTTTTTTTCAAAGGCAAAAATAACTCGTTTTCAGAAAACGAGCTTTGAAATTACATGTACCGTAAAGGCTGGTTTTCACTAGCGACGGAGGCGGAGTCGGAGTCATAAGAGAGCTTATGACCTAGTGAAAATCGAAAATCGGAGTCATAAGCGGAGTCATAAGCTCGGCGGAATCGGAGTCGGAAGAATCAGAACATTTCCATTTCTTCCCATTCCGTTTACGACTTATGATCCAGTGAAAACTAGGTTGTCGGAGTCGGAAGCAGAAGCGGAAGAACCAACCAATCTCAAGGCCCGGAGTTGAACATTGTCATTGGTTTATTCTTACGCTTTTGCTTGGGACTCCGACAATGCAGTTTTCACCTGATCGTAAGCGAAGAAGTCATTGGCGGAATCAGTGTTCTGCTTCCGACTTCATCGGTTTGATTTTTACTAGATCGTATCGCTCTACGCTTCTGATTACGACTCCGACTACGACTCCGTCGCTAGTGAATTAACCAGCCTTAACAGAAATT
Source organism: Platygyra sinensis (assembly GCA_019787425.1). Classification (NCBI taxonomy): domain Eukaryota; kingdom Metazoa; phylum Cnidaria; class Anthozoa; order Scleractinia; family Merulinidae; genus Platygyra; species Platygyra sinensis. Next base: position 29,334 of record JAHPZR010008999.1, on the reverse strand, counting down.
CTCAAAACTAAACTTCAATGCCTTAAGATTGAAAATCCGATAAAAACAAAACTCCGAATTTCTTTATAGAAATTTGGGTGAACCCCGCCCTAAAGACAATCAATCACAAGAAATGGAACGGAGAGGCAATTTCACAAAAGGACACACTGTTTCTTTAGAATCATTTTTTGTACTAAGAACTATCCAACCTAGAAAAGACAATTTCTTGAAGTGAAATGGGAACCCTGTGGCGTATGTATGGGTAGAAGTCCCGAATACTGCCGCTTGCAAGCGCTGGGGTTATACAACTTCGTAAATCGCTCTACAATCCTGGATGGGCTTATGAACAGAGGGGTTTATATCCCGAGGCAGCGGGGATTATGGCTCCTGCCTAAGGGACTTATATCCCGAGGGGGTTTATGAGCAGAATAAAGACCCCGTATCGAAATGAGCTACAGTAGTGTTGATAGCCTGGGTAGCTTGGCGGTTTGGGCAGTTTGAATTTGAGCGCAATCCACCTTGCGTAAGGAAAAAAGATGCACGAAAACTCTAAAAGAGCGTATAAAAACACAAAGAAAAATTGTAAGTCAAACTCGACAAGAGCAATGCTGTTAGTATAGGAACAACTGCCGTTAAACCATATCTTTCTATATGCCCAGTGGCTTAGTTTGGTTCGCAAGGTATTGTGGTAAAATGTACAGCCGCCATCTTTTTTCTTAGGGTGGATTGCAATCGCGTGAACGTAGCGGCCATGCCGAGATTTGTCTCTCCTCCAGGCTCCTCGCAGCCTTGCCGCTTTTTTTAGCGTGCTCAAATTACTTAAACCGCTAAACCGCCAAGTTACGCAGGCTATTATGTTGATCGAAATACGTTTTGATATACTGGTTTTTAAGCATCATAATAAATCTAAAACATTTCATTTTAAATTATAAGGGGAGTGGGGGGGGGGCGCTTATGTTCAGGGGGTGAGTGGGTAGTAATCGGAATGTTTTGTTTACTGGTATATTGGCTTTTAGTATAAATCTACTAGCGTTCTATCACGAATGCCGTTCTCTGATTGGCTACGCTACTCACTATCTATCACGCTTGTTAACAAAATGACGGCCGTTTCTTGGCGTTTTCGAAGTGTTGAGAAAGTTTCTGCCGGTTTGAAGAGTGTGCGCACGTCGAGAATGGATTCCTTCTTTAATCTTTTGCCCTTATCTGCGCGTGTATCCAGAAAAGTTATTTCTGTATCTGAAATTTCAGCCGTGATTGTTCTGGTCCGATGATAACTATTTGCTAACTCGATAAACGTATTGGAACGCTCCCCCTAATATGTACGAAAAATAGTTACCTATCGGGGAAAGAGTAGCCTTTGAAAACGCCCATCAAGATTCGGAATATGACTGGCTCTGACGAAGAAGAAAGAGAATCAGCAGAAGACCAAAGAGAAGATTCCCTTGACCTCATTGCGATCAACTTGTTATCAAGATCAATTCGTACTCGCTTTGGCAGAGTTATTTCTTTGCGAGTCACATCGAGCTCTAGACACTTTTATGCCTGTGATTTCGGTCGCCGGTTTCAGGATTTTCTCAGCACGTTCACCAAACCCGGCCACTACTCGCTTTAGGACCTTTAGGATTAGGTAGTACGCTTTACTACAACAATACAATCGTAATATACAGCAAATAGCGGTCGTGTAACTGGTTGAACTCATCGGCTGATTAAAACTGGAAGCAGCTGAAACATTGCAATTGCAATCTACATCTTAATTGACTACATCCTGAAACAAACATGTGATTATTGCAGTATTTGCCCCCCCCCCCCCCATCGTTGTCACCCTCATACTAAATTCGCGGCTCGGTAAATATCCACCGCTAGCCACCTCCACTTCGGTGAATAGTTGTTAAATGTTCCCCATTTTTCAAAACTGTGCATGCTGCGAAAACGATTTGAAGGATACAAACACAATAGCCTCCATTAGGCGAGAAAATATGCTCGGATATTTGTCCTTGAACAAGATCTATTCCTCGAAGCCCACAGTTTCACTGTTCGCTTCTCGGAACAGATAAAGTTTGCGGACAAACATCCTAGCATATTTTCGCGCCACATGGAGGCTACTGTTTCTGTAAGAGGCGGTGGGGGATTTTAAGGGGCAGTTTACGGTATTCTGTAATTTAATCTTGATGGGGTAAAGTGCACAGCCTCCCTCCTCTGGTGCTAATGAAAGCAAGAAAGAGCAGATAGTTCATGACAGGAGCAGTCTTAAAAAAAATCTGCCTCATTTATCACATCAAGTCCCAATGTCTGCAAAGATATAAAACGGAAGGATTGTGGAATATAGTGAAACAAATTTTCTGACCAGTCTTGCACAAAGCGATGTTTCCTTGGATCCAGTGCTGACCACCGGCCAGTAACTCAACCCTAGTCCCTACTCTACAGTCTTCATGTAGGTGAAGTCTGCATACGAGCCACTGTTGGCCTACCAGGCTGGAGCTTTATCTAGGTTCCCCCCCCCCCCCTGGATGGGATGCTAGTCCATCACAGGGTTACCCCCAGCATTAAGTTCACCGGTACCCATTTATACACCTGGGTGGAGAGAGGCACCGTGAGACACAATGTCCCCAGTCAGGGCTCAAACCCGGACCACTCGCTCCAGAGTCAAGCACGCTAACCATGAGGTCAATGCGCCTCCCACTACAGTATTCATGTACATCACTTTAAAACTAAGACTGAAGACCAATAAAATCAAACAATAGTGTATTTTGAGATTTTAAAAATATATCTATTAAAGGCAATAAAATGTAAAGATTCACCACAATGAGCTCAAGTAATCATAAACTGTATCTGTGATGCAAAGCAAGAAACTGAAATCTTATCTTATTCATTATGAAATTCTCTGTCTGAATCTTGCAATAGTGTAAAACATAAGCACTTTTGTATGTAAACACTTTGTATGTAAGTATATAAGCACTTTTGATTCTTAATATCTGTTGGTGTAAGACTCAACAAATTGGTTACAAAAAAAATTAGAATACAGTGCTAGTAAAGTACGCACGCTGGTTGGTTAAAAATTGTTTCTGTAGCTCAATAGAAACACATAGTAGCACAAGCTACTGATGTAAAGATGGCACAAATAAAGAGAATTTCAAAGTTAACAAGTTATTTTCCTTTTTTTATTGCAGCATTTTCTAAAAGAAATAGAAAAATGTTCACCGTGTCTCTATCGAGTTTTATACATGTAGGTCACCACCAAATTTTCTCCGATTCTTATTGGTTTAAATTGATCATGTGACATAGTGTTCATCTACACTGAGACACAATCAGCCCATAGTGCCCATCTGAAGAATATCCCGGATGGATAGTTCTCGTCCATGAAGATGTTTCTGTAAACAAGCCGGGTTATAGAAAATAAACGTTTGAAATTGTATTAAGTAGGTTTTTGTCTTATAATCTGCTACATCAAAATTTTAAATTTGGCTGTCACAGCTTTCTTCTAAAAAAGTTGAAAATATGGTAATGATATTTGAACTGGCGCGCGGAAGAAACCATAAAGACAATAGAGTGTTTATGTCTTAGAACTATCTGTCTGATACACTGTAGTTTCCCCTTGGAAAAAAAACATGTAATGCTATTAAAGCTGGCATATAATTTGCACATTGTTTTACAAACATCAAATTTCCACAGGGCAACTTTCAGCCAATAGTTCCCCAACAGAAACAGTCTATGGTTTAAATAGAAACACTCATGAAAGTTTGGGAGAAATCAAAAAAGCTATGGAAACCTCACCTGTGGCTCAAGTTCCATGTAGCATTTATTGTTCTCCCAAACATACACTTGTGTTTCTATTTAACAAATAAAGAAGCCTAAGCCGTGTATTGCACTGTGATAAAACATGACAGACATTTGAGAACACGAGCGAAATGTAGAAAGCACGAGCCGGAGGCGAGTGTTTTCTACATTTCTCGAGTGTTCTCAAATGACTGGAGTGTTTTATCACAGTGTAATACACGACTTAGGCTTCTTCATTTGCTTTATGATATAGATTTTACGCGCAGAAAACAATAAAACACGCTTTTTCTATGTTTTATACTCTCATAAAACATAGGTTTTTGACCAATCAGAGTGAGTGCAGGCCGGTCCAATCTATGTTATAAAACTCAATAAATAACATGGTACATGTGTTCTATTTCTTAAATGTAAATAGCCTGAAACAAAAGGACACCTGTAGATGGCCAACTCTTTACCTACACAACATAGAAACATTGGAGATTCAAGCTGACAGATTCCACTCAACAAGATCTCTGTAGTGCTTAATTGAAATTTGCAATTAAGACCCTACCCAACCCCTTACTAATTTGAAGCATATTTTCGTTTTAACAGAATGGGAGGCAGCCTTTTAGAGGGTGGGGTCTACTGTATAGTAAAGGAGGGTCAGGTTTTCTTGCTGCCAGAGAAGTTGGAAGCTGCAAATGTCCAGCTTGAATCAAAGGTGTTTCTCTTTAGAAGAGGAATTAAGAAGTTCATGCACCCAAAGATGGAAACATCTTTTTTCCCAAGCTCATATATTAATAGTATTAATTAAATGTCATTGAAACATTAAAACAGTACGTAGAAAAAATTATTTGCTTCTTAAGACTTTTGTGATGCCACAAATTCTGGATAATCAATATAGCCATCTTTGTTGAGGTCATCTTCTTCTAAAATCTGATCTATCATCTGTCCCATTTCGTCGTCGGTGTAATGTGGGTTTTTGCCATCGCCATCTTCATCGTGATAATGCGTCATTGCATTCATGAGCTCTATACCATCCAATTTGTTGTTGTGGTCATAGTCATGTAGTTTAAAGTAGTGGAATTGTAAATCTTCATCAGACATTTGTGCATCCTTGAGGTCAATCTCATCCTTTAGATGCTCCTTAATATGGCTGCAACATCAAAATAAAAAAATTAATAAATAAGCAACTATATAAGAAATAAATTAATTCATTCATTCATACAGTTAAATCTCCACCGATGGCTACCTCTCTTCAACAGGCACTTTTTTTGCCCTGGTAGAGAGTTTATACATTTCCTCTTATTTCAACCTCTCTAAAATGGCAATGGCCACTAAAGTGCATACCAATCTATACACTGTACTAAAATAAACTGTTGCAGTTCAAATACATGATCCTTCACAGATTCACTTGTAATGGCCACTTTATCAATAACTGACGAACAGTGTATACAAAACCCCATTAGTTATTGGAAAAGGTCACGAAACTTGATTGAAGTTATGTGTCATTGGTCTCTGATTCTGTTTGGTTTCTGTTTGTTTTCAAGATCTCTTTTGATTGTGTTATGTATTTCAGGGCCCTAGCTAGCTACAGGCAAACCGAGGCACTTGCCTCTGTTAATCATCATAATCACCCTAAATACCTGGGAAGAGAATTAAACCTTGGAGACCGCTCAGTCATCATTTTTTCATGGACTCTGCCTCAGTCATAATATTGCTCTGGTTACGGCCCAGTATTTACCTCATGCCACATTAAGTATATTTAAAAAAGTTGAAAATGTTGAGCCCCAAGAAAATAAGCGGGTGTCATCAGTGATCCATCTAGAAAAGGCAGTAGTGAGTCCAGGGACTCACACAGCCAAAAACCTGTAAGTCCCTCAGACAAAAGAGCGAGTCCCATACAGCATTTTGGCTCATTTTCTGTGCAAAATGCGTTGTTGCATTTGTGGGATGTCCATAACTTTGTAACTAGCCAATTTCCTCAAAACTAGTTTCCAGGCTCTTTAGTGAGAGGCCTGGAGGTCAAAAATTCGTCAAACATGAATTGGCATGTTTTCGTCGCTGTTTCAGGGGTGAAAACTTCTTCAAAATAACCAATCTCTCAAGAATTTTTGCTTTTGGGGTTGTAAGGAAGCTGCTTTATCACTAATACGGTACAATTTTCTGTTTTATGTGGAAAAAGCTCTGATTATGAGGATGTGGATGATAGCAAATTTTTTGTGGATCCCTATCGCTGCATCCTGTCAGATGCCCTGTTAAGAGAAGAAAAGACATAGGCTGTAATCGTAATCGTAATTGTTTGCGTCGATGCAGGACAATATTTGTGCGTCTTTTCGGAAATATGTGTCTGAGACGTGGGACGCGCAGGTAGATGGATCACGGGTGTCATATTACACCCTACCTCCCCATAACCGCCACCTTTCTGTAATGACCACTTTCCTATGTCCCTGTTGCGGGGAGGTTTAACTGTAAAGTCCTGTGTCTTAAAAACATTTCAGCATATTGCATTGCTATACAGCGTACTATTAAATCACTTGTTGTATTTAGTAGGTGAAACAATTAATTCATGGCAAACCAAAATGCAAGTAAACTTAAGTGACACTTCACATAAAAATAACATACATGTAATTTAGTTGTCATTGCTGAGTGCATTGTTGAGTTATAAAAGGAATCCAGGAATTTTTTACAAACTTTCGAAAAGCAAAAGCAAAGTGGAAGAAACAGCAAAATTCTTTTGCAGCTCTCCAGTTTAAGCAATTTCATGAACATACTGAAAAAAAAATGTGATCCAAAAAACCTGTTAAATCATTGACGTGGACTAAAAGAGGAGACATTGTGAGATATTTGTTGTTCTTTTACAAGTTGTTTGTACTGTATTCGCTACTAGTTTTTGGCCCTATACCCACTTAGGGTTATGATCAAATTAATCAATTTGCTTCTAGTCACTGGAGTCATATAAAAATTGTAAATAAATAATAAACTCTTACTATTAGCCGAAGACAAGACTCTTACTGGAAAATGAACCTTTAAGCTTGTGGCAGTATGGACTGAGAACAGACTCAGAGAGGTCTATACAAAAACAACTGAAGGCAACTATCGTCCAGCACAGCTCTAGCAAGCTAGGTTTAAGCACAGTAGAGCCTGTATTAAGCAGTCACTCTCAGGGAATGGCCAAGTGACTGCTTAATACAGAGTGACTGCCCAATATGATTGCAATAAAAACAGTTAATAAAAATACAATCAGTGTTGAAAAGACATTCGACCTCAAATTGGAAACATTTGTTTCCCACGTTTTAACGATTTGCAAAAATAAACAAGGAAATCATATGTTGTACCTCATGTGTTACATTATTTGAAACTGTATCAAGAAGTAACAACTGACAGCGTGGGACCATTTAATACAGGACAACACAATAGAGAAGTTCCATCGGGACTTCACAAATGGTGACCATGACCGCTTAATAGGTCAAAATTATTGACAGTAATTAAAGGAGGTAATGATTTTTGTGACATAAAAAACTAGCCCCTTAAATAGAGGGTGACTGCTTAAAAAGGTGCCACTTAATACACTCCATGGAAGATGCAAATTTTGAATTTGCCAGATTATGAAAAAAAAATGTACACGATGCAAGACCATTTACTTGAAAACGGTCTGAATGGCAAAGTCCCATCCAATGAAGAACCAATCAAACTACCTTGACATATAGTAAAACTGCAATACATGTATCAATACACTTATGCAATGAGATCAAAAAATAGAACGAAAAAGAAAAAGCTGTAAGTTGCAAAATTCACCATATTTTAAGGTAACTCAAAGTCTTGCATTAATAACAAATTGAAATGTCTTAGATCTAAAAATATTGCTTAATGATACAAATTGGTTATTAATAACGGCCATTTAACTCAGCTCAGTGTAATTCTCGTATGTACACGTGTATTCTAAGAGCTCTCTGTATTATAATTATAAGTTTTGTAATTACGTGGTCTTAATGCTTCGTCGGTTGGAGACCGAACTAAAAGAGCAGCAAGTGAAATAAACTCAATTCGTTAAGTTAACTTATCGGTAATTAAATCATATAAATCTGTGCCTGAGATAACTGGGCATAAATATGTTGGACTGAAATTCTCTGTCGCACTTACTCTTTGTCGTGTGTGACTTTTGAATCGTGTAAAGGATTGTGTTGCCCTCCAGCCTCGCTATCATCAGAAACAACAAAGCAGAAGAGAGTAAAGAACGCCACAAGTCCACACGCACATCGAATCGACGACATTTTCATGGCACTAAAAATCATGAATGAAAAAACTTATTTTTTCGTTCACGAGTAATCTCGATTCTCCAAACAAAAGTAAGGCTTGGTTCCAAAGACGGAAGTTCAAACTTGACACCAGCCCTGCTCTGCCAAATCTATTGGCCTGTGCACTGGTACCCGTGGAAATCTGGAACTCGAATCCTGAAATCAGGAATCCGGAATTCTAAGATTGACAATGACAACAAAAATAATTCAAACCAGCAATGCCCAATAAATAAAACAATATACTTTCAGGAAAAGAATTTATAATGGTAATTGAACTGAGTGGGGTGCAATTTGGTCTGAAATCATACGCGTGATTTCAAAATCGAACGAGCGCGCAGCGCGAGTTCGATTTGAAATCACAAGTATGATTTCAGACCAAAATTGCACTCCACTCAGTTCAATTACCACTTTATTAAATCCATTTTGAAATCGCCCAAATACAGGACTTGGTCGATTCAAATATTTTATTGTTGCAGTACTGAGCTGGGTTTTAAATAAAAAGCAGAACCGGAAACGTTTTTACATCAAAATACGCAATAGAGCAGCGCACGACCTTAAATTAAGTTGTACGCGCGCGCTATTTTTGGTTACTGGAAAGTTCTACAGTGTAGCGCAAGCGCTCACGAAAGCGCCGCGACAGCCCGCAAGTTTGAAGTGTAACTTCCTCATTGGCTGGAAAAATGATGTGATTTAGAGCAAAAAATGGTGCAATTTGGAAATAAATTGCACCAATTTGAGCCAATCAGATTACAGGGACCACCAGTGATTTCAAAATGGATTTAATAAATTATGTTCTTACATTATATTATAGAAGATAGTTTATTATGAGGGAACAGAAGCATATCACCTAGTCTAGGTGATATGCTTCTGGAAGGAACTATTACTTCACTAAGCCAGCAAGGAATCTTAAATGCCTGAGAAATAGTTTCAGTGTGAGAGCTTAAGGTTAAATTTGTTTTTGTGAGTCTCACGCTCAATGCGTGAGACTTGTGAAACAATTTTTTTTTTCGGCGAGCCAGGTTAGTATTTGAGCATCGAAGGTGACGTAGGGCGCGACGTTGATGTACAAATTAATTAGGGACCTTACGCATATACGACGGCGACGGCGAGGACGAAGCCTACTAAAAAATGTGTTTCTATGTTACTTTGGAATTTCTCATTTATTGAGATCTGTTCAGCGTGTTTAGAATTTGTTGGTATTAAAACTTGACCCTGCTCGAATATGCCGGCTACGAATGCGTTCAGTTTCAAATAGAAATACGTAAAAATTGCATGTTGTGACAGACGATCTCCAAACAACGCAGAATTTGGTCATTTCACGTTGTTGTTTTAGAGAGGGCAGCAGAGAGGATGGCGAAGAAGTTTACCAAGAATTATAACGCACGTGCACAGTTATTTGTTTGCTCATTACACCTTTTGTTTGGTGACGTTCTGGTTGCCGTTGCCGTCGTGTTTTGCGTAAGGTCCCTAATTATTAGCTGCCACTACTGAAGAGACCCTGTTCTCTCTGTCATTTGCCGACTTGTTCAGTATCTACTAGACATGAAGGCTAAATTTTTACCTTCAGCAAATTAATTGCAGATCACTTAAGCAAAATAATGGCTCTAACCAGCAAGCTCATTTTTAGTCCTTAAGGAGGCTTGAAAGGGTTTTTCGTTGCTATATTGCTTGTGAAACGATGGAAAATTACAAAGAAGGATGTTTAATGGTGTGGGCAAACTATATGTCTCCTTGCAACTCTATTGTTGGGCTATACTTTAAGGGTACTTGTGACGTCATATCAGTTACCATGGCAACGCACGAGGTCCACAAAAGCGTCCTCTAAATTTCAGTTTTTGTAAATTATCTGAGAAACTAATTCGGAGACCTACCATTTTTATCTCTTTGTTGGAAAGTTCCCTAAATTCTTTAACTTTTCAGACAGTATCGAAAAATTTTATCGAGTAGAATTAAATATATTTAAAGAAAACGCGTTTTATGGCTTACAGAAAATTCCACTAGATAATTTTCCCCGAAACTTTTATATCTGAAGTGCCATCGCGAATGGTGCGTGTATGCAAAAAATCAAGATAGGTCACCGAGCGAACTTTCGAGCTAAAAACAAATGTTTTCCGCAGATTTTATTTCCGGTTCGCGCGATTTTACGCAGTATTAACTTCCGGTGTGCTGATTTTAATACTGATTCAGCTGACGTGTGCATCTTAGTTATGGCGTGTGTAGATTGCGTGCGCGCGTGCAGCTAAAAACCCTTTCGAGCCTCCTTATAAGAATCATTATGGCGCGGCGCGCTTTAGTTTAGATTCTTATAATCATAAGTCTCTCCAGAATTGGTTGCGCGAATTTCAACTGACTGGCGGGGAAATCCTTGTTTTAAATGAAATAGATTAAAAACTGCGAGGCATCTAAAACATAAAAGCTGCGGTGCGCAAAATCCTGTCTGATCTTTGGTTGTTTTGTTGTTTTTCAATTGTTTCTAGCACGATTTTAAGCGTTATGATGTTAATCGTTGCACTGTGAAAAGATGAAGTAAACGACTGACCTCAATCTCTTGATCCTGTCTGATTTCCTCTGACAATGATACTTTTAAAGAGGGTTTATCTAGGTTATAAGGCCCACAAAGGGTATAATTCATTAATCTCTTACCCTGGTAATCTCTTGACTAATGTTAACGTCTCTAAAGATGGTCAATTTTACTCTGATAATGCCAGCATGGAATCCGAACAAACAGTCAAAGGCGCAGCAGATTCATGGTTAGTGCGCTCGTCTCCAGAGTGAGGGGTCCTGGTTCAAGCCCTGTTCTTGGGCAAGCACTTGACTATCAAAGTGCCTCTCTCCACCCAAGTGTATAAATGAGCACTCGCGCACTTAGTCTTGGGGGTAACACTGCGATGGACTAGCATCTAATCTAGAGGCAATTGGAAATTCTCCTAGTTACTTCATGTTACAGACACCGGGATAAGCTACGACCTGATAGCCAAATTCTGCAGGTATATAGCTGAAAATATCCAAAAAGGTTTTCTGCCGATGACCAAGGCAAGAAAGTAACCAAATCACGGATACATTATAGTTTAGTATAATTACGGGTTAGAGACTGTTGTGAGTGTTTTGTTTTCAAATACACGCACGCGCTTACTGTACAATGAACGAGAAATTTTCAATACTGCACGAAGCGAAGCTGAGTGCAGTATTGAAAATTTTGAGTTCATTGTACAGTAAGCAAGTGCGTGTATTTGGAAACAAAACACGAACTAACAGTCTCTAACCCTTTTAATATTCAATTTGAGTTCACTGCTGGCAATAGACTAACAATGGCTTCCTGCCCGACTTGTTTGAATGAGAAAACAATGAACTAAAGAAAAGTTTTGCTCAACTCACCATTGAAAATAGACACACTCCAAGTAGTTTGCCTTTTTGTGTTTTCCGGGATGGTAGCATCAATTATTTCAGTAATTTTTTCCTCCTCAACCTCGGAAAATCTTGAACTTGAAGCCATGTTCGTTTGAAGTTGAAGAACACTGCACAGTTTTTATGCGTTATTGGAATAACGCACTCTCTCACTTTGATGTCGCCAGATAACGGGAACTCACGTGATCAATTTATCAATTTTAACCAATGATGCGTGCGGATTTTAGACAGTGAACGAAGATTGAATATTAATTACCCATAATGTAGTGCCAGATGTGTCTGGCAATAAAGGCTGTTGTTAGCCATGAGTAAGGACAAGCACAGTCCAGACTATCGAATATTCGAGGGAAAAATTGATTCCTTGAATTTCTCTGTGTAAAAGCTTTCGTCAGAATAGAGACTGAATAATTACAAACAATACAACGTAGCGTCCTAGTCGACGAACTCGTTGGAGAAGTAAATTTGGACATAGCAAAATCCTGAATTTCGAAATTCTGCAGCTTTTTTATAGTTCAAATTATTAAAAACTGGTTCATTGGTAATGCAATTCGAGAGTTTTCATTGGCTTAGCCATCATGGTATATGAGCCATTATACTATGAACTACAAAAATAGCGAGCGTATGCGTGATTTTTTGGGCCTTTTTGTTTTTATTGTAGTCTAGTTTACTATATTTTGGGGGCGTTTTTAATAAAACAATTATTCCACTCGCGCTACACGCCTCGTTGGCTATCTATCATCTCATATCCAACGAGCGCTCATGGAATAATTGTTAAATATTCGAAGAAAGGTTTTCTGCCGATGACCAAGGCAAGGAAGTGACCAAATCACCTGATCACGGACAAATTTAAACCAAGCAGGACGCGTTGACGATACGAATTCAGTCACTGGCATATGTTAATTCTGGGACTTCAGAAAGTGGACTGGTCATACCAGGTTTTTCTCATCCGGAAGAGTTTGCTTTGCCTTCATTACATTAAATTTCCCAGGACAAGATTTTCAAGGTCAGAAACAGACATATGTAAGCTCATGAAGTCCGCAAATGCGCTTAATTAGATTCCACAATGAGGCCAAGATTGTTGGCTTCAAATTGTTTTCCGTATCCTGTTGTAATCAGCTTTGCGCAGTGGCATTACCGTAGCCAGTGAGGCTTATCCGAGGCGCGGTTATTGCTGATTGAAAACTTTTCCCAATACCCCGCAAGACGACTTGAAATACAGTCGCTTTGTAATTTTTGTCGGTCCATATGTGGCCTCCAAATATTAGACTGAGGAAAACGCAATTTGATTGACTGATTTTAATTATTGCCTCTGGACTAACTTTGTCGTTTGACAATGTAATATACGGACCGAGCATTTTGCCCGTCGATTAATGGACCACGTCACTCCCTTTGTATCTCTACCCATTTCTTTGAGGGAAGAGTCTCAATATCAGCGCGAGCCACCGTTCTTGGGAAACTTAAAAACCAATGAACCAACGCAATGAAAGCATGTCTTCATTGTAAATATCTTGCTAAGAACAAGAACGTGTAACAAGTGTAGGATAAGATTCATAGAATCACTCGAACCATCAATTTGAAATAAAAGTAGCAATAATTTCTGCTGAATGTTTTAGGCTTTTCCATTGTGCATTTGTTTTTATTTATCATTATTGGTATTTAAAAAAACAAAACAAGCAATAAAACCAATTTTTTCAGGTTGAAATCTGATGAAAACGGCAATTCATACAAATCACCCTTTTTTCGGAAGTAATGACTGTCCCGTCTCTGTGGAAACCAGAAACGTTTAAGCGCAGGAGTCACATTGCTGGAATTGTTTAATGAATAGATTAGTTTTCTCAAGCTAAAGAGTTTACTTTGCCTTCTTTTTAATTAATTTAGCAAAACAAGATTTTTAGCGTCAAAACAAAAATATGTAGTTTACCAAGACCGGCGTATGCACTGAATTAGATTACCACAATGAAGCCAACATTGTTTGCTTTAAATTTTGTTTCTGCATCTTATTGCAATCAGCTTTGCGCAGTGGCATTACCGTAGCCAGTGAGGCTTATCCGAGGCGCGGTTATTGCTGATTGAAAACTTTTCCCAATACCCCGCAAGACGACTTGAAATACAGTCGGCTTTGCAATTTTTGTCGGTCCACACTTGGACCCTTCTAAAGAATAAAAAATACGTCGATCTTTTGAGTTAAAGGTCTTGTTCGTAGATTTCAGGGTCGAGGTTTACACGGTACGGAAGGACGGACCGAGCGCAAAGAAGTCCGTGCAAGTTATGAAATACTAAGGACTGATAATCTCCCGAAAGGTCTCGCGCATGATTAGTTATATACTGAGAAAAAATCCAACTTTCTTTGCATTCTTGGGGCTACATTGCCTCGGATCGCTGTGCTAAATGTGATCTTAAGGAAACTATTGATCACTGTTTTTTAAATTGCGTTCGGGTTAAGAGGTTATGGCATCTGTTCTCTCCAACCTTGTCTGCTCTTTTATCCTCCACGTTTGTTCGGAATTGCGTGTCCATTTTCTTTTTTAACTGGCAAGCTACCAATCAAAAGAATGCTCGCATCGCCCGTTATCTCGTCAAATCTATTCTATACGGTATTTGGAAATTTAGAAATAAGTGTACTTATTTTAATGGTACTGAAAGATCTGATGCTATAATTAGATATATAATTCAGGATGTTAAGGCCCGGATTAACATTGATTTTTTCCGTTTTTCTCTTGACTCCTTTAAGAGCACCTGGGAATCTCCTTTGTGTTCAGTTATTTCTGATTTGCCCGTTGTCACTTTTCTTTAGTTAAGTTTATTGTGGTGATCTTTGTAGGTTAACTTTAAGAGCATAAATATTTATTTTGGACTGCTTTTTGTTTATCATCACGAACCTTTTTTGGTAACTGTTTTGTGAGGGGCCAAGCCCACGTGCTTTGCACTTTTTACCATGTATTTTAGTTTATTGTAAATAAACTTCTTTCATAACTTCCTATTGCTGATTGAAAACTTTTGCCAATACCTAACTTTTGCCAATAACTAAATAAAGGTGTCTGTCTGTCTGTCTGTCTGTCTGTCTGTCTGTCTACCCCGCAAGACGGCTTGAGATACAGTCGGTTTTGCAATTTTTGTCGGTCTATACGTGGACCATTCTAAGCAAAATGAACTAAGGTCGTCTTCTAGGAAAAAGTTTCGTGTATCTCAGTGCCTAGGTTCTGGCAGTACGAAAGGACGAACTGAGCGCATAGCTAGAACACCGGGCAAGCGTGTGTGATAAGAGACTGTACATCTCTACAGAAAAAAAACTATGATGGACTGGAAGTCAGTTTCCCATAAACTTCCTCGTCGACTTCTGGACCCTTGGCACCTTCAAATTTCTGTAGGCACTCGTGACCTTTCAGTGCAACTTTTCAAGATCGCCTAAATTTTGTTTTGATATTAAACTTTAGCAACAGCAGAGCTGTGTTTTTGGTCTTCTGACAAAACACTTTTCTCCTCACTAGTGACTTGATTGAGGCTTTGGGTTTCAACAATTTGGCGATAACGCGTAAGATGAATGTATTTTCCAATCGCATCAAACACCATTTTGCTCATGATCTTGCCCAATTTACCATGCTGGTCGCCAATTCTGTTGACGAGAACGAAATCGCACTGGGGTTTAAGCAAAGGTGTAATGTGCGCTATGTAGCTATCGAGCACTTGCATGTTTGCTTCGGTAAGAATCAAAGAATCAAATATATACTTTCCGAGCGGTCTTTGAAGGTTTTCTGATCAAGGAAGCCCTTTTCCCTAGCTACGGCAATCATTAATCAACCGTCAAATATTGATAAGTCATGGGACGTGACCCCTTCACTTTCATGAACAGATACGTGGCTACAAATTTCGTGGCAAATCAGTGTTAAGTCTGAGGTGTGAACTTGAGCTGGACTCGATTTAAAAATCTTCAAGGTATTTCCGTAGCGCGGCAGATGAAAGTTCACGACCTCCAACAACTCCTCCATTGTTGCCCATTGGCCTCTTGCTTTCAGTGTCTCAATATAGAAATCTTGTGTCTACGCGGAAACCCGTCATTTATGCAACCGTCTTTCGCGCTCTTTTAAGGTACAACTCTGTTGAAGAAAACTTTAAAAAACTACCTCTGATGCTCCATGAAGTAATCTGAAGTCGATCATTTCAGAAATAGCATCTATGTAGCCCAAACACCCACCATGGCCGAGCTTGCATTCGTCTTGTAAGTAGTCGATAAACTTGAACAACAAATTTGGAGAACACAAATTTGAGTCCACCACGTCAAACGTCAACTTTTCCTCGTCTTCACAACAAAATCGACGAACTATTTGTCGTTCCCTAACAAGGCTTGAGCATATTAGGCTACTAAGTATGTTATTACATGGCACTTGAAAACAAAACAAAACATATTCGGCTTACGACCGTTTTAAACGGTTCGGCAACCTTTTGTCTGCGACGGTCCGCATGGCATAATCCCGACCAAGAAAGACCTAGTCTTGACTACCTTTTCATGGACTACGCCCATCGCGCCGCATCTCTGTTTGCTTTATTTTTTCTACTCGAAGAAACTGATATTTCTCTAGATCACAAACAGAACTTCTGTTTGTGATCTAGAGAATCTAGAATATCCAAAGAATGGCATTTGTATTAGATACCACAATGAAGCCCAGGTTGTTTGCTTAAAAATGTTTGTCGCATCTTATTTGCAATCAGCTCAGCGCAGTGGGATTATCGTAGCCAGTGAGGCTTATCTGAGGCGCGGTTATTGCTGATTGAAAACTTTTCCCAATACCCCGCAAGACGACTTGAAATACAGTCCGCTTTGCAAATATTTGTCGGTCAATACGTGGACCCTGCCCAAAAAAGGAAATAAAGTTGCTCTTAACAGTTAAATTTCTCGTCTCGAGTAAGATTGGTTAAGTTATTTCTTACACGATGGAATAAACTGAGAAGCAAGACGATCTAAGATCGTAAGTCGGGCTGTAGCTACGACTGGCATTTGATCAGTTGCAGTACACGTACAGCGGTCTCATTCCAATTCTACCGGCACTTGAAAACATATTCGGCTTACGACCGTTTCAAACGGTTCGGAAACCTTACTGCGACGATCCGCATGGCATAATCCCGACCGGGAAAGACCCAGTCTTGACTACCTTTCCATGGTCTACGCCATTCGCACCGCATCTCTATTTGCTTTGTTTTTTCTACTCATTTTTTTGAGGGGAAGGGGGCAGTTTCGCCATTACGCAAAACCACCGTTCTTGAGAAATTTAAAAGTCAATGAACCAATCGAATAAAGACACGGCTATTTGGCAAACATGTTATAAGAAGCAAGGATATTTAACCATTGTGGGGTCAGATTCGTAGAATCACTCGACCTATTAATTTGACATGAAAAAGTACCTGAATTGTAACTGTCTGCCAAAGATGTTTCTTCTAGATTGCAAAAAACTGTTTAATGAAAAAATTTCAGTGGATTGATTTCCTTCACTTTAAGAATTAGTTACTTTTATTTGATTTAGCAAGAAAACAATTTTCGAGATCGAAACCAGAAATATCCAGATTGACTGGAATGGCATTTGCATTTGTAACGAGTTGCATACCACAATGAAGCCAAGATTGTTTGCTTGACATCGTTTTCCGCATCCTCTTGCAGTCAGCTTTGCGCAGTGGCATTACCGTAGCCAGTGAGGCTTATCCGAGGCGCGGTTATTGCTGATTGAAAACTTTTCCCAATACCCCGCAAGACGGCTTGAAATACAGTCGGCTTTGCACTTTTTGTCGGTCCATCTGTGGACCTTTCTAAAGAAACCGATATACGTTGCCCTTACTAGTTTAAGGTATTGTTCGGATATTTCAGGGTCGAAGTACGGAAGGACGGACCGAGCGCTGGCAAGCCCGTACAAAGAAATACTTAGGACTGAAAATCTTCCGGAGAGTCTTGCACAAGATTAGTTATTAAGTTTTATATAGTAACAAAATCAACTCTGATGTTAGAAGAACACTCAAAGAATTCGTAAATTACTCGCATGCAGCGGCTTGAGATTTACGAATTCTTCACGTGTTCTACCAACATCCCGCGTGGTTTATCAGCCTATAAATCATAGTAACTTGTGGTCTATTGCTTAAATTTCTTACGTGACTGAATATATATGCTGTCAAAAAAATGCAACTATTGTGAACTGAAAACACACCGTAAACATAAAGTGGCAATTCTGAGCAAAGGCCACCACTTACGTCTAGCGTTTGAAAAACAAGAACCAAGACAACCTCTTTACGTGTAAGCTCATTGTTTTCTAAAACACTACAAGAAAATGTCTAAGAATGCTAGCGAGGAATTATTCACCAAGGCCTTCAATACTTGGAAAATATTGGACTGAGGAAAAGCAATCCGTTTGACTGATTTTAATTATTGCCTCTTGACTAAAGTTGTCGTTTGACAATGTAAGATACTTAATGAGCATTTTGGACGTCGATAATGGACCATGCCCTCCCAACCCAATGCAGTCCCAGTCTCTTTGTTTCTCTGCTCACTTCTTTGGACGGAGAGTCTCGCTATCAGCGCAAACCACCATTTTTTGGAGAATTTAGAAATCAGTGAACCAACGCACTAAAAGCATCGCTGCATTGTAAACATCTTGCTACGAGAAACAACGTGTAACAATTATAGGATAAGATTCATAGAATCACCCGAAACGGCATCAATTTGATTTTTATTATTATCATTATCATTATCATTATCATTATCATTATCGTTATCGTTATCGTTATCGTTATCGTTATCTTTATCGTTATCGTTATCGTTATCGTTATCGTTATCGTTATCGTTATCCTTATCGTTATCGTTATCTTTATCGTTATCGTTATCGTTATCGTTATCATTAGTATTATTATGATGATGATGATGATGATGATGATTGTTATTATCAGTATATAAAAAAAACAAGCAATAAAACTATTTTTTTCAGATTGAAATCTGATGAAAACGGCAATATCTAACAAATAAAGAAGCCTAAGCCGTGTATTACACTGTGATAAAACACGACAGGCATTTGAGAACAAGAGGGAAATGTAAAAAAACACGAGCCGCAGGCGAGTGTTTTCTTCTTTTTGCGAGTGTTCTGAAATGTCTGGAGTGTTTTATCACAGTGTAATACACGGCTTAGGCGTCTTCATTTGCTTTATGATATAGATTTTACGCGCGCAAAACAATAAAGCACGCTTTTTCTATGTTTTATACTTTGATAAAACATAGGTTTTTGACCAATCAGAGCGCGCGCAGGGTCCTATCTAAGTTATCAATTCACCCTTTCTGCCAAAAGTGATGACTGTCCCGTATTTCTGGAAACCAGAAACATTTAAGCATAGGAGTCACATTGGTAACAAACAACTGCCCAAACATTTTTCTGTTGAATTACCGAAATTGTTTAGACTACTTTCCCCAAGCTAAACAGTTTACTTTGCCTTCATTTTAATTTAATGTAGTAAAACAAGAGTTCTAGGGACAGCACAAAAATATCTAGCTTGCGAAGACCGGCGTATGTATTGAATTAGATACCACAATGAAGCCAAGATTGTTTGCTTTAAGTTGTGTTTCGTATCCTGTTGTAATCAGCTTTGCGCAGTGGCATTACCGTAGCCAGTGAGGGTTATCCGAGGCGCGGTTATTGCTGATTGAAAACTTTTCCCAATATCCCGCAAGACGGCTTGAAATAAAGTCAGCTTTGCAATTTTTGTCTGTCCATACGTGGACCCTTCTAAAGGAAAACAAATACGTTGCTTTTATGAGGTGAAAGTCTCGTTCGTAGATCTCAGGTCAGAGGCAAGACAGCACGGATGGACGGACTGGCCGCATGGAAGCCCGTACAAGAATTAAAGACCAAAGGCTGATATTCTTCCGGTAGGTCTCACGCAAGCTTGGTTATTGAGAGATTCATTACACGACTGAACATCTTCAATTCAATTCAATTCAGATCGATTGGCAGTTTGCTTTCACTTCAAGTTTGGAGAAAGACATTTTGTCTTAGTGCAAGATTATCTTTTCAAAAATGTGATCCCCAGCACTACAAGAAAGCGCTTTAGGAGTGGTTGCGAGGGATCATACGGGACAGTATCCTCGGTTCAATTAATGTTTGGAAAATATTGAACTGGAAAAAGGGCGATCTGATTGCATTGGCTGATTTTAGTTATTAGCCCTCCGGAATAACCAAGTCGTGTGATAATAACACCGTATTCAACCATGCACGAGACTCTTACTGGGAAATATTGGTCCGAAGTCAATTAAAATCGACATAGGGCCAATATTTCCTAATAAGGCTTGAGCAAGTTAGCCTAGTAAGTAGTTTATTATATAGAACTTAAAAAGAACAACAAAAAAATATTCGGCTTACGACCATTTAGAACGGTTCGTGAACTTTTTTGTTTCCAACAGGCTGTATGGCATAATCCCGACCAAGAAAAACCCAGTCTTGACTACCTTTTCATGGAGTACGCCCTTCATTCGTTCCGCATCTCTATTTCCTTTGGTTCTTCTACTCATTTCTTTGAGGGGGGCAGTTTCGCCATTAGGCAAAAACCACTGGTCTTCAGAAATTTAAAAGTCAGTGAACCAATACAATAAAGACTTTGCTATGTGGCAAACATGTTAAAAGAAGCAATGATATTTAATAATCATTGTGAGACCAGATTCACAGAATCACGCGACCCATTCATTTTATATGAATAATCACCTCAATTACGATTGTCTGCCAAAGATGTTTCTTCTGCATTGGAGTATAACTGTTGAATGAAAAACGGTCAGTGGATTGATTTCCTACACTTTAAGAGTAAGCTACTTTCCTTATATTTAATTTACCAAGAAAACAATTCTCTATCTAGATCACAAACAGGAATATCCAAAGAAGAATGGTATTTACATTTGCACGTAGTTAGATACCACAATGAAGCAATGATTGTTTCCTTGAAATTGCTTTTCGTATCCCCTTGCAGTCAGCTTTGCGCAGTGGCATTACCGTAGCCAGTGAGGATCATCCGAGGCGCGGTTATTGCTGATTGAAAACTTTTCCCAATACCCCGCAAGACGACTTGAAATACAGTCGGCTTTGCAATTTTTGACAGTCCTTACGTGGACTCTGCTAAAAAGAAAAACAAATAACGGCTTTGCAATTTTAGACAGTCCATACGTGGACTCTGCTAAAAGAAAAACAAATAACGTGAACACCCTTTTCTTTGTGTCATAGGACTGATATTCTCCCAGCAGGTCTCGAGTAAGCTTGGTTATAACATGCGCAGTTTTGATCGAGAGCCGACTTAGTGGTTACTCACATCTAACGTTTGGAAAACAAGAAGAACGACAACCTTTCTACTTGCAATATATTTGGTCCAAGTCCTCTAATGCTTGGAAAATATAAGACAGGGAAAAAAGCAGCCTGATTGATTTTAGTTATTGCTTCTAGACTAACTTTTTGTTTGGCATGTAATGTACGGACCGAGCCGTTTTTCCCGTCGATTAATGGACCACGCTCTTTTCAACCTAAATCCCTTTGTTTCTCTTTGTTTCCTCCTCATCTCTTTGTTTCCCATATTTTTGAGAGGGTAGTTTCGTTTTTAGGCCAAACCACCAGTTCTTAGGGAATTTAAAAGTCAATAAACCAACACAAGAAGAGCATGGCTTCATTGTAAACATCTTGCTAAGAGCACGAACGTGTAGGAATTGTGGGATAATATTCAGAACACAAAAAGTGCAGAAGAAGATCTGCTTTAATTGTGAAAATCTTGGTCATGAGTCGCTGTCCTGTCCTGCTCCTGTTTTGTGCTCGATCTGTAAGTCTGATGGGCTCCTTGGTAAACAATGTCCTTATTCGTGGTATGTTCCTTCGCCCCACGGTTCTCCATCCCTTGAGCCTCGTTTGATAGTATCCAGGATTGCGCCTCTCGTTATGCTATTTCTCAGTGGATTATTGATTTGGAAATCTTTGGCGATGAAAGTGAGAAGAATCTTATTGATGAGACCGTTTCGTAGAAGACGGGGGTTGACGAAGACCCCTCTCAGCCATCCTCTGCTGTGAAAAATGCTCTGGATTCCCAAGGCTTCGTTAATGATTCAGACCCGCCTACTGTCTTCGCTTCTCGTCCTTCTCCGCCCGAATCTTTGGCTTCTGAAACTACGCCTGCGCCTCCTATGATCATTCCTGAGGATTCTTGTAACCCTCATGAGCCCGCTGAAAATGATCTTGGTTCCGCTGCTGATGCTGCCTCTGCTTCTGAAACATCAGCCGCTGCTAATGAGTACTTCTGCTGACCCGGTTTCTGTGTCTGTGAACTCTGCTCCCGCTGTGCGTAAAATTCTTGGCCGTCGTGCTCCTGCTTTGTTGACTGAACCTATTAATTTTTTGTCTAGAGTCCG
>JAHPZR010008999.1:0-5000 GCA_019787425.1 Platygyra sinensis | reverse complement strand
GTGGTCGTCCACTTACGTATCTAATTTATACAGAATTTATTCTTTACAAAAGCGGGCGGTGCGAGCTGTTACAAATTCAGAATATCGAGCACATACTGCTCCTCTTTTTACCAAACTGAAAATTTTAGACATCTTCCAATACCCTCGATATTGGTAAATTCATGTTCTGCTACCACAATAATCTACTGCCTCCACTTTTCCTCAATCTGTTTATGACAAACAGTCAAGTCCATAAATATGACACAAGAACAGCTGGTAATTATCGTGTGCATCCCTGTCGTACGAACATCAAGAAATTCACTATTCTTTACCAAGGACCTAAGGTCTGGAACTGTCTACCTGCCTCTATTACCAATTTGTCAAGCTTTCCTACATTTAAAAACAAAGTGCTAGAGTTTTTACTAAAATAGTTTCTGAGTTAGAAAAACTCTCGAGCCTAAGCCCCGGCAGTACGGAAGGACGGACTGAGTGCTTAGATCGAACAGCCAGCAAACATGGGTGATAAGAGACTGAACATCTTTGTAGGAAAAAACTAAATATGATAGACTGGAAATTAAGACATATAAACGTAATAAGTTCCTTATGAACGTCTTCGTCCACTTCTGAACCCTTGGCACCTTGAAGTTTCTGTTGGCAGTGGTAGCCCGTCAGTGCAACTTCTCGGGAGCTTCGCTTTTGATAGTGAACTTCAGCAAAGGCAAAGCTGTGTTTTTGGTCTTCTGACAAAATCATTTGCTCCTCACTAGTGAGTTGATTGAAGCTTTGGGTTCAGTCAAAAATTTGGCGATAACGACCTAAGGTCTGGAACTGTCTTCCTGCCTGTATTACCAATTTTTCAAGCTTTCCTACGTTTAAAAACAAAGTGCTAGAGTTTTTACTAAAATAGTTTCTGAGTTAGTTTCTGCCGCACTCCTTCGCAGCCCTTATCTTGTTTAATATTGTGATGTCGAGGCTAGGTGGCCTCTCCTATAAGCCTGGGGGTTTCTTGAGGTCTCCTCACCTAACAACTTGCTGTATATTATTATTGTTATTATGATTATTATTTATTTTCTTTTTTTCTTTTTTTAAACTGTTGTAATATAAAGGCAAATAAACGATGGTGATGATGATGAGTTAATATCTATGCTCCCACCAATTTAACCGATCGGAAAATCTTTTTTGATTCCCTTCATGATTTCTTTTTCCCGAGCGCTGCTTTAATTATAGGTGGTGATTTTAATTGTTATGATAAGGCGCTGGATAAATTTGGCGGGAACCTTTCTGTTCATAAAGATTATGATGATCTGAAAACCACTTTTCGCCTTCTTGATGTTTGGCGTAGGTTGCATCCTAATTCACCCGAATTTACTTGGTTTAATTCGGATATGTCAATTGGCAGCCGTCTTGATAAGTTTTTGATTTCGAAAGATCTTTTTCAACCTTCTTTTCTGTGTGACATCACACCTTGTCCGCTTTCTGATCACGATTTTGTTTCTTTTGTTTTTGACATCCGAGAGTGTTTTAAGCACGGACCGGGTGTTTGGAAATTAAATAATTCTCTTCTTAGTGATGAAAAATTCTGCAAACTCATTAGAGAAACCATTTTAGAACACATTGAATTTTTGTCAGCTTTTGATAATATTCAAGCTTGGTGGGAGTTCTTAAAAACCTCTATTAAGGAGGTTTCTATTGATTTCGCGCGTAATAAGCGTAGACAGCTGTGTCGTGATCGGGTCAATTTAACAAATCGTCTTATCCGTCTCCGTCAACGTCTTGTTGAAGGCGACGATTCGGTCCAGCTTTTGATTGAGGACACTGAATGTGCTCTTAAATCCTTATATATTCGAGAATTCGAAGGCGTTAAAATTCGTAGTCCGTTATCTCGTCAAATCTATTCTATACGGTATTTGGAAATTTAGAAATAAGTGTACTTATTCTAATGGTACTGAAATATCTGATGCTATAATTGGATATATAATTCAAGATGTTAAGGCCCGGATTAATATTGATTTTTTCCATTTTTCTCTTGACTCCTTTCAGAGCTCCTGGGAATCTCCTTTGTGTTCAATTATTTCTGATTTGCCCATTGTCACTTTTCTTTAGTTAAGATTATTCTGGTGATCTTTGTAGGTTAACTTTAAGAGCATAAACATTTATTTTGGACTGCTTTTTCGGTTATCATCACGAACTTTTTTGGTAACTGTTTTGTGAGGGGCCAAGCCCACGTGCTTTGCACTTTTACCATGTATTTAGTTTATTGTAAATAAACTTCTTTCATAACTTTTATCCGAGGCGCGGTTATTGCTGATTGAAAACTTTTCCCAATACCCGCAAGACGACTGAAATACAGTCCGCTTTGCAATATTTGTCGGTCAATACGTGGACCCTGCCCAAAAAAGGAAATAAAGTTGCTCTTAACAGTTAAATTTCTCGTCTCGAGTAAGATTGGTTAAGTTATTTCTTACACGATGGAATAAACTGAGAAGCAAGACGATCTAAGATCGTAAGTCGGGCTGTAGCTACGACTGGCATTTGATCAGTTGCAGTACACGTACAGCGGTCTCATTCCAATTCTACCGGCACTTGAAAACATATTCGGCTTACGACCGTTTCAAACGGTTCGGAAACCTTATGCTGCGACGGTCCGCATGGCATAATCCCGACCGGGAAAGACCCAGTCTTGACTACCTTTCCATGGTCTACGCCATTCGCACCGCATCTCTATTTGCTTTGTTTTTTCTACTCATTTTTTTGAGGGGAAGGGGGCAGTTTCGCCATTACGCAAAACCACCGTTCTTGAGAAATTTAAAAGTCAATGAACCAATCGAATAAAGACATGGCTATTTGGCAAACATGTTATAAGAAGCAAGGATATTTAACCATTGTGGGATCAGATTCGTAGAATCACTCGACCTATTAATTTGACATGAAAAAGTACCTGAATTGTAACTGTCTGCCAAAGATGTTTCTTCTAGATTGCAAAAAACTGTTTAATGAAAAAATTTCAGTGGATTGATTTCCTTCACTTTAAGAATTAGTTACTTTTATTTGATTTAGCAAGAAAACATTTTTCGAGATCGAAACCAGAAATATCCAGATTGACTGGAATGGCATTTGCATTTGTAACGAGTTGCATACCACAATGAAGCCAAGATTGTTTGCTTGACATCGTTTTCCGCATCCTCTTGCAGTCAGCTTTGCGCAGTGGCATTACCGTAGCCAGTGAGGCTTATCCGAGGCGCGGTTATTGCTGATTGAAAACTTTTCCCAATACCCCGCAAGACGGCTTGAAATACAGTCGGCTTTGCAATTTTTGTCGGTCCATACGTGGACCCTTCTAAAGAATAAGAATTAGAAATACGTTGCTCTTACGAGTTAAAGGTACTAAGGAGTGATAATCTCCCGAGAGGCGTCGCGCAAGATTGGTTATTAAGATATTTTTTACACGACGGGAAAGAAACCGTAAACACAAAGTGCGCAATTCTGATCGACAGCCTCCTAAGCGTTTACTCACGTCTAACGTTTGAAAAACAACAAGAAGAAAAACAACCTTTTTACGTGAAAGCTCATCCTTCTAAAAATGTTATCCTTAACACTCTGTTACGAAAAATTGTTGCGTGACCTGGAACATTCGCGAATATGCTAATTTAGTCTCGAATCTTCTCGCATATCAATTAGTTTCGTGTCACGGTGACTAAGCAATTTATTTTAGTCGTTTACGTCTGCTGCTGTAAATAGTTTACATTGTTATGTTACTTTATTTAGTAGAGCCGGAAAGTTCGACAATCATATGCTGTAAAGTATATAAGCGAATCGGTGTAGTTCTTAGATGGTTTTTTCCCAGGAGTGTTTAGAGAGAATTATCTCGTGAGTCAGTAGTGTTTACTGAAGTGTGACGAAGGTCGCGTGTAAAGTTTTGACAGAGGTCGTTTTTGTTGAAGTGTAACAGAGAGGTTACGTGGATAGCTGGCAAGAGGCCGTGTTTATACAAGAGTGACAAAGGTCGTGTGTACAGTATAGCAGAGGAGTGTACTGACAAGCCTAGCGTGTGCTTGTTGTGAAGTCTTGAGTGGAGTTACTGCGTTCATCTGGAATAAATAACCTTGTTGTTGTTTCCGACATCCCTGCGTTCTGTTTAGACTACAAACTACCTACCACTTTAAACATCGAACTTGCAACACACTCCAAGAAAACGTCTAAGAATGGTTGCGAGGGATTATTTATCACAGTATTCTCGGTTCAAGGCCTTCAATATTTGGAGAATAATACACGTAGAAGAAAGCCAATTTAATTATTGCCTCTGGACTAACTTTGTAGTTTGGCAATGCAAGATACGGACCGTGCATTTTGCCCGTCGATTAATGGACCACGTCAATCCCTTTGTATCTCTACCCAGTTCTTTGAGGATAGGGCCTCTCGCTGTCATGGCAAACCACCGTTCTTGGGAAATTTTTTTTTGAAAAATCAATGAACCAACGCAATAAAAGCATGGCTTCATTGTAAACATCTTGCTAAGAGCAAGAACGTGTAACGATTGTGGGATAAGATTCATGAAATCACCTGAACCACCAATTTGAAATTTCGGCTGAAAGTTTTAAGCTTTTCCAATGTGCGGTTGTTTTAATCTATTATATATTGTCAGTAATAATTTTTAAAACTACTTATAGGTTGAAATCTGATGTAAACTGCAATTCATACAATTCACCCTTTACGGTAAAAGTAACGGCTGTGCCGTCTGTGTGGAGACCAGAAACATTAAAGCGCAGGAGTAACATTGATAACTATATTTAAAGAAACAATTTGAATGGAATACTCTCCTCAACCTGAAAAGTTTCCTTTCTATTCTTTGTACTTTAATTTAGTAAGACATGATTTTCAAGGTCAGAAGCAAAAATTTCTAGTTTACGAAGACCGGCGTGTGTACTGAATTATATTACCACAAAGAAGCCAAGATTGTTTGTTTCAAATTGTTTTTCGCATCCTCTCGCAATCAGCTTTGCGCAGTGGCATTACCGTAGCCA
>JAHPZR010008998.1:0-12582 GCA_019787425.1 Platygyra sinensis | reverse complement strand
GATTAATTACAGTGTACATGTACCACAGCTAAGTCACAGCCCTCTGAGGAGTTTAAAAATAGCAAATGGGACAAGTTTTGGTGATTTCGCCCACCACAAAACATATGAATACATGTCTCTTCCAGTGATAAATCTTTCTTTTGTTTTAATCCCGGTAAGAAGTTCATATGTTCACATTGTTACACACTTCAGCTATCCACGCTCAGCATGTTTACTCTTTTGGACTTCAAGGACCATTTCTTTATGTCTCAGTAGACTACAATAAGGTACAGTGTACATTGAATGTTTTGATATGTAATATGTAATTTGTGATGTAAAATGGAATTCTATTGTGCCTCATGAATTCCTTATGGCAGCCAGCCTCACCCTGAATAAAGCCCTGGCCAAAGGATCGCAACATGCCAATTTTGAGCCAACAATGCCCAACACGTCGCAACACAATGCAACAGGGTGGTCAAACGCATCCAACAAGTTGCGCCCAACAATGTTGCGATATGTTGCGTTGGCATATTTCAATCGTTTGGCCAGGGCTTAACATAAAGATAGATTTTCTGATCTATAAAGACTGAGGTCATCAGTTGAAATCCTTTAATTTAAAACAGAGTCAAGTTCCTTGTTATTATGTATTAATGGTCTCCATTATAAATTGGCCAAGAAAGCTCTATTTAATATATATATACTTTATATAATAAATTGTGTTAAGTGCATGATGTCATCAGTCATCTCATTGCATATTTTTAAACACATTTTTCAAGCTGAAATATCTCCCGACCTGTTTGCAGATATTTACTGACGGTAAATGACGTTTTTATCCTTTTGTGGAATTCTATGTGATAAAAATAAAAAATCAAGGGTTAGAAATTTGATCATAGTACCACTTTAGAACATCTCACTTTTACTTCATTTCTCTTGGTGATCATGGCTGTGAGTAAATACCCGAGCATTCTCATGAAAATTAATGTAAAAGCGGGCGTGTGTTATTGCATTTTCAATTGAAAGGCCGGCGGCAAGAACGTCCCCTTGATTTTTTGCTAAAATCGAAAATGGCCAAAACAGCTCCAAACTTCGCATGCCAATTTGTTTATACCTGTAGAAAACTGCCTTGCACTTATTTCCCCTCGTTTCTGTTGCGTATTCCAGAAATAAAGTATGCAAAACACTTGCTTGTCACAGTCCGCGCGCGTCTTTTGGAACTGCTTTGTTGCACAATACTATTAGCGTTGTTTTTCTTTTAAGTTTTTTCAAATGCTGACTTTAACTCCTAGGGTTAAGAGTTCCCAGTTTTATTAGATTTAGGGTTAGGGTTACCGCTCGAAACTAGGGTTAGCGTTGAAGGTTAGGCTTACGGAACAAGGTTAGGGTTAGCGTTTGGGGTCGGGGGTATGGGTCGAGCTTAGAGTTAACGTTTAGGCCTAGGGTTATTGCTTAGGGCTAGCGCTCAGAATTAGGGTTATTGCTTAGGATTAGGGCTAGCGCTCAGAATTAGGGTTATTGCTTAGGGTTAGGGCTAACGCTCAGAATTAGGGTTATTGCTTAGGATTAGGGCTAGCGCTTAGAGTTAGCGCTAGTGCCTCGGTTCGGGCTAGAGTTAAGGTCAGGACACGTTAGGGTTAGCGGTGTTAGGCCAAGGGAAACAATCTCGACTTGCAGGAATCGATACCTAACTAAACTCAATGAAAAGTGGCTAGCGAGAGAGGTTGGATGTTTTGCAAATCGGCTACGTCGGTGATTGAAATGTTTCTACGTGAAATTACTTTTTTGGTACAAAACTGCTCGTTCCATGAAATGATTATATCTGACAACACAGAAAGAGAAAGCCTTAAGCTAACACGCTGCTCATGCCGAAAAAAAGCGCATGAAACGGAAAATTCATCAGCAAAGGAACGCTGAAATACAAAGCAAAACTTACATTTGAGCTGAAGTTTTCTTCTTCCTATAGTCTTCCCATAGTTAAACCTGCGATCAGGCGTTCTTTGTCTTTTTTTCTTCGCGGCGGGCTCGATTCTATCACAATTCAAAGTAATCATCTGCTTGGAAAACCACGATGCACACACACGGAACGCTTGCTTGCGAATTTAACCGACCTGCGATTTCTCTTTGGCCCGTAAAAATGGCTTAGAAACTTCGAAGGTCTTCGAAGCACAGGTCAAATGCAACGACTTTGCTGCCTGGCCTTTCTCACCAGTTCCCGGCCGTGTCTGAGTCACGCTAACAAGTGCTACAAGTCGCGCACACCATGGTCACGGCGCTTTACGTATGAAAGATTATTATGGGATATCCCAGAAATTTTTGGAGCGAAGGATACTGAGGCGGCTAATTTCAAGAAAATAATAAGAGTCTAGAAAGCAGTTCTAATTTCCAAAACTGACACACGCCGAAGTTCGGCAAATGAGCCACAAGTCCACGACGGATGCTTTGTTTTGGACGAAGAAGCGTTTCTAGACTCTACCGCCTGGCTCACTTGTTCCTCAATGGCTAAGCTCACGGCAGACTTAAACCATGATCTCGGAACAAGAACACACCTCGCTTCTTTGAGGCGTGCTAGTGACTTTGATCGAGGGTCAAAGGCTTAATGATGCCAAATCTCCTACCAGGCGGGCGCAAATATTCCTCGAATAAGCGTTGAATATCGGTGGAAATAACGAGCAAACTCTGCGTAATAAACAGGTAAGCCAGCTCTGACTTTGTGTTATCGCTTTGCGCGCCAAAAGCGAAAGTCACTGACAATGGCAGCTAAAAAACATGTCATCCCAGATCCCTACCAGTAAAAACGGCAATTAAATTACAAAGACACGGAGAAGGTTTTTGAAAGAAAAAGAAAAACAGAACGAAAAAAAAAAAAGATATCACCGACCTCGAATCGAGCCCACGAGTGTCACGAAAAAACAAATACGAATCAGCTTCGTTCAGCGCTTATCCACTTGAGCTAACGGAGCGGCAGTGCGAAATCATTGCGTTATAGTGAGTTCATGCTTTAGCCAAACAAAAGGTTTCTTTTGTTTTTCGTTTAACAATAGATCTCGAAAAGATGCCGCTTGGAAAACTGAGTCAGTTTTGCATACGTTATTTCTAGAAAACGAAGAGAGACCCTGCGAAACAAACTTCAGAGCAATATTTCTCAGGTAAAACAAAGCCCACATGCCAAAATTCAGCTACTTTTGAGCACTTTGAAAATGGCCAAAAAATCAAGGGGACGTTCTTGCCCGCGGCCTTTCAATTAATGTGAAATGTCCTGTTTTAATTAAAATATATTATTAGATAACTTCAAGTTCAATTTTCTCTCTTGGGGTCAGCTGGAAAGCTTCAGTATTGAGAAGTTTTCTTAATATTTATTCATTCATTGCCCTGCCCCTGTGAGGTTTTTTGGTAACTTATTTTTTGCCTTTCTTGCTTGAATGTTCTGCAGAAATTGCCTTAAAATGTTCTTGCTTGCGCTATATAATAAATGTCTTATTAACCAAGCTTAGCCAATCTGTGTGGCAGAATCTTGACCTCAGTCGTGTATACAGCCCTTACTGTGTTCAGTCTGTACTCATGACCTTGGTCAAGATTCTAATTCTCCCATACAGACCTCTGCTGGAATGTGAAACACATGGGTTGTAAATTGTTAGACTAAGTTTTCTTCCCTTTTTTTTCAGAATAACAAAACACGCATAATGCATGTGTCAAAGAATGGTGGAGATTCCTGGGACCCAGTGCAAGTACCAACTGTTACACCAGAGAGGGTAACCTCCTTTCACTTAATTTTGAATTTTAAAATTTGGCCACATTAACAGGGTAGCCATTTTAATGGGATAGGATCATATTTGATGACGTCTAAACTGACTTTTGAAACTTTTGCACTTTTACATGGAAATAACTTACTGTTCTTTAAGGTGGCTCAATAGGGTTATGCAAGATTACGAAGCGCGCGCCTGTGGCCTCAATCGAAAGTTAATATTCTCGTTCTTTTTGCCATTTTCCTAATCAAGGCTACTGAAACATAACAAACAAGGGCCAACATTTGCACAGGCACAGGCACCTCTGATATCAAGGCTTTTAGTCTCAAATTAAAACTACTCAAACATCGCCATTTTTTGACGTCTGTTTGGCTTTGATTTCAATTTTCTTCAATTTTCTTCGGTAAAATTTTCTGATATGCTCAAACTGGGTAGAGTCTGGCAAGAAGAAACTTTTAAAACCGAAAAAAGTAGGGGTTGTCAAGGTAGTTTTTTCGTTGTTAGCATTTTTGTGTTTTTTTGGCTAAGCGAAAACCTTGTCTTACAAATTTTTCTGATAAATTGAAAGCAAGGAAAGCTAATAAGGAATAACTTCTGTGCCAAATCTTAAGGAATTTCACCGAAGGAAAGTCGAGAAATCTGATAAGGATTTTTCTATTTTTTCACCTCAATGGCAATTACTTCATCAGAATAGGAACTCGCCAAGATCGCTATGTGAGCATGCGCGAATTTTCGAACCACGCGGTTTTGTCGATGAGCAACTCGACAATGGCGGTCTCATCAAAATACACACAAGACCTTTCGGTCCAAATCATTTTCTTTACGTTTTCCTTTTAAATGGTTTCTCTGTTTCTACTTCTGGGCTGTAATTTGAGCTATATTGTTGACTTGTTCACTGCTTTGCATGAGCTTGCGTCAGCTAGCGGGCGCACATTACTAAAGCTCGCATCATCGGTGCGCGCGCTCTTAAAACCCTATTGAGCCACCTTAATAAGCTTCTTGAATGCAGATCTACATAAAATTTTAACAAAGTGGAAACTTCAATCAGTTCATGAATACAATATTAACTTTAGAAAGATGAACATGCCAGCTAGGTTTGAGTCAATGGTTGTCGAGATGAATCATCTGCCTAGATGGATCATTCGTCTAGGTGCGTCATTCATCATGTATAAATACAGGACAAACTATTGGTGTGTCTGGTGGTTTGTGCCGCATTTATACTGGATGGATTTGCGGAAAAGAGTAACGAAAAGGTTTGGGCACCAGTTGTAAGTCAAGTTAGAATATTATTGGAGATTAAGACTTGATTATTCGCAGATTTCTTCAGAGCAAGTGTTTACAGTTGAATGGCATATTGCATTTTTTCATCAGCTAGAAGAAGCGCAAGGTTAAGCTCTGTTCCGGTCCACCGTGTTCTTCCTTGGACTTCTTTGACTTATTCAAACAACCAGCTGACTTTTTTTCTTAGTTTATTGAAAAAACTGCTACCTCTATGGATAGTTCGTCTTTCGTATTTATACACAGAGACAGATCATCTGTTCATGAAAGTTTGAGGGTCAAGACAAACTATCACATATTTATATACACAGACAAATTATGTGACAAACTACATATAGCATTCTTTACCCAAACTTGTTCATCCTAGACAGATGATCCATCTGTAGTTAAACCCAACCAAAACAAGGATTATACAGTTTGGGATTTCAGAATGTGGCCATTTAGCCATATTAAAGCTGAGTAGCCACATGAACAGTGTTTTCTTATAAGAAAATGTATCCATCAGCATTTTGCAGGGACGAAAAAGTGGTGACAGCATTCATGAGGTGCCACCCTGTGAATGTAAAGCGGGCTTCTACCATAAACTACGACATTTTAAAGTCATCTTTAATTTTGTTTTCACAGTTCTATTCCATCTTGGATATGTCTGAGGGGTTGATTTTTCTTCATGTTGATGATCTTGGAGGTTTGGCCTCTATTCTTACATCATTAATGTCTTCTGCAATTTGGAGCAATCACTTTCAGTTCCATGGTTTACATATTCTTTCTTTCTTACAATAGATACTGGAAAAGGAGTATTGTACACTTCAGATTCTGATGGGATTGTGTTTGGCCAATCTCTGGAACATCATTTGGTATGTTTACCAGATTTTTTTTATTAAACTATAATTATTTTGAAATGTGTCAGAGTAAAATATAGACTGATGTCTTTTTAACTGAATCATGTTACAGTTTTCATCATGTAGAGCTAACTGTACACAAGTTTAGGCGAGAACGTTATTCAAAGCACATACAGTAAGTGCTCTCCTGTAGCAAAAGAGTTTATAACTTTATGAAGTCTATGTCTACACATTTGTAGTCATACCAGTATTATTTCAGTGTAGTAATAATTTTTTTTTCAGTACACAAACTTCTTAGAAGTGAATGACTTTTACAAAGTGGAGTCTATGAGAGGCACGTATATTACAAGCCAGATGAACAGCGGTAAGGATGCAATGCAATTACCAGTAATATATTTGATGTTCTGAAATAACATGTTTTTCATTGAAAAACTAACTTGTACAAGGCTCTTAGGATTCTCATTAAGTGCGTGCCAGAGGCTAAAATAGCTTGCTACTTTGATTTCTTACAGCTGTAGCCATCTACTAACATGAAAATCATGTGTAAGTTGTAAACTAGGAGTAATTTAGGGGAAAAAAAAAAGTTTTTTTGAAATGTGACTGAACCTTGACTGGCCTTTTCTCAGGACAGTTGAGCCTGTAGCTACAGAAGTGAAGCATGCCCTGAGACCTCCCTACAGGCTTTGTCCCTTTGGCACTCGAATTGGTGTCAGGTGTCTACATGGTACTTCATGAAAGTAGCCCTATATTCCGTAAATCAATGAGAACTCTGATTTTGTCATGTAGTATTGAAAATTTCTCATTCATTGTACAGTAAGCATGTGCGTGTATTTGTATAGGAAATCGGTCTGTTCGAGAAACAATTAGGGATTAATTGTACGTGTGAACAGATCGGACTTTTTAGTAATTTCCACGAGTGGCTGCTGCAGCCACGAGTGGAAATTAGAAAAAGTCCGATCTGTTCACAAGTACAATTAATCCCTAATTGTTTCGAGAAAGAAGACTGATTTCCTAAAGTTTAATAATACGGCAATCGTAAATACAAGCTTCTGGCTGACGTCGTTTTACTATAGAGGGTTGCTAGAATGAAGCAACGGTGTGATAAAATATGTTAGTTTTGTCACTTTAATTTTCTCAACAATTTTCGCGAAAGTTCTCCATTCGATATAATATTTTTCTTTCCAAAACGAGCCGCATAGACTAGCATTTCCAAGTTTGTAACATTAAGTTTAATTTCATTGGCTTTGAAGCTGTCAAAACTCTGAACGCATGAGCGACTTTTTGATGAATAATCAACATGTACAGGAAAGGAAATGCACGTCGAAACCAGTCGAGACGGTATCAAAAAGCGTTTAATTTTTTTTGCAACTTGCGTGAAAACGTTTTAAGAAACGTTTACAGCCTTAATTTAAACTATGACACGGAGCTAAAGATACAAGGACGAGTTCATTCGGGAAAACTGAGGATAACCATGCAAACACAAGTGAAGTTGAAGTGGGAAGACTAGTTCAAAGTGTCAAGTGTTCGTCAACAAGGTTTGTAAGTTTTTAAGATTTTCAAACCGTGGACCTTAATTGCTTTGCTTGGTCATTCAGAAACGCCAGCTGGACATTTTTCTCACTAGTCGCCATCATTTCTGGAACGACCGTCCTTCCTTGAAGCTTTATAGGAGATATTCTCATCTTTGTGGGGTTTGACTCGGCAAACATGACATACGCGTGACCATTTTCATTTTTGCAGACTTTAAGTGTTCATTGCGAGAGTTGAAGTTTTCTTACTTTCCTCTGACACCAAAATGCGCCCCGTAGTCCTCGGGACTCTGGCTCGCAGATGCTGTCTTTTTTCTGTAACTACTTTAATTCGGTGTAGAAATCTCCGAGAACCTCTTCAAGATCTTTGAGCGAGAGATTTTCAATGGCTTTCGGAATTTTTCTCTCCAAATATCTGCGTAGCTAAGTTTCGGTCGATTTTGTTTTTGTTTTTGTTTACTACTGCTTCTTCATACCAAGCTTTTTTTGTTCGTCGTCAACGGCAAACCTGAATTTATCCGATCAAATGCGACCGATACAATTAAAATTTAATTGTTCAGTTATCGGTACAATTTGGGATAAATTGTTCAGCTTCCAACCAATCAGAAGCGAGTATTTAGGGTAGCAGTATTATTAGAAAACAAAACACTCACAACAGTCTCTAACCCTTTTAATATTCAATTTGAGTTCACTGCTGGTGATAGACTTACAGTGGCTTCACGCCCGACCTGTTTGAATGAGTTAACAATGAACTAAAGAAAAGCAACTGAAAACACGAACATTCAATGGCCAAGAATCTTCATTTACTGAAAATGAATGAATATTTTAGATACATGTACATAAAGTGTATTCTAGCTAATAGCTAAAAAAAGCAGAAAGCACACTTAAAACAGAATTCTCAGTGAGCATAAACTAGCCAATGTCAACAATCAATCATCACTTTTCTTTGTCGTGTTATAAGTGAAAGCGAAATTACAATTTTCAAACCTGGCGTTTTGTGTTTTCCGGGATCGCAGTGTCAATTATTTCAGTAATTTGTTCCTCCTCAACCTCGGAAAATCTTGAACTTGAAGCCATGTATGTTTGAAGTTGAAGAACACTGCACAGTTTTTATGCGTTATTGTAATAACGCACTCCGTCACTTTGATGTCGCTGGGTAACAGGAGCTCGCATGATCAGTTTTAACCAGGCAATGATGCATGCAGATTTTAGACGGTGAACGAAGATTGAATATGAATGTAGCTTACTACCACTTGTAAGCAGAAGTTTAGTTGTGCTGTATTTATTGTACTGTGCATTGCTCTTTGTTTCAGATAACAGCGTTACTACAGTGATCAGCCATGATCGTGGTGGTGAGTGGAAGACTATTCACCTGACTGAGGAACAGTGCAAAGGTGTCTCATTGAAGGCAAGTTCAAGTTTTAATCGGGATGAGTTTATTAGTGAACAAGCAGCAGTGTTAGTTTCTGACAAAACTGTTGGGTGGCATTGGTGGACAATTGAAACTCTAACTTGCAGTTTGAAAGATATGCCAACAAAGAAAAGTTTTGCAACAAAAACTGGTGCGGCCTTTGTATTTCGAATCATTTAAACATTATCCAAATTTAAAGCATCATAAAAGCTGAATCTGATCAAGTTTCCTTTGCAGTTTGAACAGCTATTTATTTTCTTTGTGAACAGATAGCAGCAGAGTAACCTTAAAGGGACGCAATCAGCTGGTGCACATGCGCATTACATACATTCCATAGCTAATTTGCATATACCAGAGACGCGCGGATAAATACTGTTTTTAACCAGATATGATAAAAATGATATCATAGGATGAGCAAAAGGACACTCAAAAAACAGGTTTTCAGTAAACGATTGAAAGTCAAGCAAAACTCTGGGAAAAATGAAGCGGATTTCTAGATGAACTTTGATTTCAGGTTGAGGTAAACTTTTTTTCAAAGTGAGAAAAACTAGTGTCCAGGTCAGCGCAGTCACAAAGCTGACTGTGTCCCTTTAACCATCCAAACAGATGAATAATGATTTTTCAGAAAGATACATAATGTATGTAGCAGCAGCTGTTCAATCAGCTGAATATTTTTCTGAATGGATAACCCCAGCCATTCAAACAGCAACCTACGTGTATCCTTGAACAGGTAACAAACAGCAAACAATTAACAAATTGACGTCAGTTTTTTATGCATCTGTCCTGTTATTGATCATGAATTTCGTCATAACATTGTCAAAGCAGTGTGGATCCATGAAGCGATAGCCGAGAGGATCCGCAGACTACTTTGACAATGTTATGACGAAATTCATTGTCAATAACAGGATGGATGTATTAAAAACTGACATCAATTTGTTTTTTACGATAACAAATTGTCGAATTGCCCGCTCTCGCTTGCTGACGCATCGCATGAATTTCAAATTCATGTGTCTGTTCGCATAAGGGCAGTAAAATTTAACCAATGAGCGCGCTTGAATTTCTGCAGTTATCATAAAAATGGTTTTGGTTGTTCAAACAGATGTGTGCTAGTGTACGTTTTGTGTGACAGTTCAGAAATTCTTACTAAGAGACTAAAATATACAGGTGACCTTTCTGATTGGCAGCATAGAAGGTATACATGTACTTGTGCCTTGTTCAGATACAGGTAAAAGTGAAAAAATTACAAAACTAAATTCAAAAGGAAAAGAGATAAATGGAAGATACCAGTATTGGAAACAACATTTTGCTATGTGGCCAATGATGATGCAGACTGCCTAAAGTCTCCAAAAAGATATTTCAGGATTCTCCAGTACCTTATTCAAGCATTTTAAAGGGGCTCAGTTATGTTTGAAAAGCTTAGCTAAACTTTTCAAATTCGTTGTTTGCAATCCATGTCAATCTTCTCCATCCTTAACCATCCTTGTTCCTTTATGGTTTATTATTATCTCTTTGATGATTTTCTATCTTTATAAAGTGTTATTTTTAGGTTTCCTTCAATTTAACGTGTTTTTTTTTCGATGTTCAAAATAACTCAAGATGCAGTGACTGAGCCCCTTTAATAACGAATATCTCATTTCTATTTGTGGACTTTCAGCCAGAGGAGAAGTGCTCACTCCAAATCCACAACCATTTTAGTCACAGCAAGATGGTGATCTTTGCCATGGGACCTCTGAGTGTACCTAATGCTGTTGGTATCATCATTGCTCACGGCAATGCAGGCAGTGCCTTGACCAGCCGGGCAGATGTGTGGATGACACGTGATGGAGGCTACAACTGGAACAAGGTGTGGGTCAATGAAATAGCTAGCCATAGGTTCGATCACCAACTTGCTGCTCAGGAGTCGAGCTTCTGCTCCCCCTCTAATCTCCAAAAATTGGATCTGAGAGGATAGCAGGAACCAAGCCTATGAAAGAGCTAGTTAGCCCAATTCAGAGTTACATTTCCTTCTGTGTGAAAATGAGTGTTTCTCAACATGTAACTAGGCTAATTCCTTCAAATCAAACCCATTTATTTTAACATGAGAAGCGTTTGATGAGAACCTGTTTATGAAAATGGCTTATTAAGCTTATTGTTCTAAAACTGATGGCCTAATTCACTCACTTTTTCTGACAATACTTGCATGTACTTACAAGACCACCAATTGCTGAAAATTAATTATTGGAACTTTGTGTTGGACTACTCAAGAAGTAATCATACTTGTAAATTAAGATAATATTTGAAATCTTTCATGAATCCTGTTTTTTGATCTGTGCATCAGTCAGTCCAGTGAGTGTGACCAATCTTTGAGAATTTAGTGTTTTATCACATCAGGGCAATTTCCCCCTACTTGTTGAAGGTGAATATTTAGGGAGCATTCATCTTAGGAACCAATGAATCCACTCTGGTCATGGATTCATCGGTTCCTTTGATGCACCATTATTTGAGTGATCTTGAATCACTGATCCTGATCCAGATCATGGCAAAGGAATGCACCCTTAATCTAATTCTTATCACCTTCCTGCGATATATTGATATTACAGGAAGAAAATAACTCCGAATCACTGCTGTTTTATTACCTCCTTAGGTTCTGAATGGTCCTCATCACTACGCAATTGGAGATCATGGAAATTTAATCGTCGCTGTTCCAGCATTCAACTCAGCAACCAAATATCTTATGTGAGTTTGCCAACGTTGTTAGTAATGAGAAATGTGTATCATTTCACATATGTAGTTATTTTGGGTGCCCTGGTGCCTTTATGTCAAATTTATTATACACCATATTCACAAAAACATACCCACAGAATTTGACTTGACACTAATAATCTTGATGCAATTCTCTCCTAGAGCTAGCTCTCCTCAAGGCTTATCGTAGCTCAAATAAAAGGAAATAACTTTTCTGTATGCCATTCGAGGCCTGGAAGACTAAATTCACCGTCTTTTCGTTGAATCATGAATTGTACAAATTCATTAATAGTGCTTTAAAATGAAACTCGACCCTAAGTAAACACGAACGTACAGATGCCAAAACCACAGCGGAGAGTTGATCAATAGCTTCAGGGCTCGACACTAACACTTACCCGTTCACCACTGGAGAGTACAGTAGATTCGGTGAAAAGTAAAAAATGTCAATTGACGAAAAATACTTGTCTGATCAGGCAAGTTGTTTTCTACAGTCTGGAAAGTTGTTTTTGGTGTTCAAAGAGGCTGGTAGAAAAAGTAATGCATGCAGTAGATATAAATAATACCAAAGATTGTGATTAAAAGAAGAACTCCCTTTCGGAACGCCAAGAATGTATCCACAAAATCCGTATCCGTCGTGCCTGGTGTAGGAAGACTGGGCACAAAATGGATTACGTAATAGGGGAGTTTAGCAGTACTCGGAATGAAAATGGTATTCGCCATTTTGAATGCGTTCTTTCATGTTCATTGTTGAGTGTGCCTTCGATCAACAACATATTAAGCCTTTTCCGTGTTGGTTTTTTTGGCGTATAGCGATGAAGGTACGCCAAGGAGTCAAGAACGAACAAACCAAGAACAGCCATGACGCCCAATTCATGACAAATTACAACAAGCGTGTAACTGTTTTTATTCGTGTGGAGTGGGGCTGCACTAAATGAAAAAAAAAGAGAGAACATTTCATGCTAGGTAAAAGGTGCTTCCATTAAAGCCCCCCCCCCTTTCCTGAAGAAAAAAATAGCCAGTTACATGAATCGAGGTGTTGAGGTCTGCAGGTATGTGTTGAGGAATATGGTCAGATATATATATCG
>JAHPZR010008995.1:0-12580 GCA_019787425.1 Platygyra sinensis | reverse complement strand
GTAATCAAATTGTTCTCTGATTGAAATTTTGACGCAATCCTAGAAAGTTTCAGTAGAATTTACATTTAAACGTTAACATTTCACGGTAATGGAACTGTGAAGAATCAGTTAGCCTGTCTAGCTGGAGGGATTTTGCGCTCGTGTGCTTTTGTTTCACGAAGCTGTACGTACATGCGAGTGATGAGGCCGCGAGGGGATTGGTCAAAAGTCCAGTTAAACTTCACTTGCGGCGACGTACACAAGAGAATAAATTGGCGGCTGCGCTACCAAAAATCGCCTGCTCAACCAGTTTGAGTAAGACGAGTAAGGGAACAGCAGTAGTCAGCCACATAAATAGAGGTTACTTACTTAAACTAGTACACAGCGTTTTATCATGTTTCTGTAAACTGATCATTAATAATTTTTCATCAAAAACTATTACAAGCCAATGTCCTCGGCGTTTCCATGTTTCTAAACTAGCGAGTAAAATTTTGCAATGAAGGTTCCTTCAACAGGTTACATTGATTGGCATCAATTTGTGGGCTCCAAAGGGCAGAAAGCCGGAATTTCCAAGAGTGCTCACCTCGCCATATCCAGTTCTAAGAAAACACGGAATTAGAAAACGAAAAGTGAAGTGTTAGCAATTCTTCAGTATAAAGATAGAGCTGACACGGATAAATTACTAGACTGATAAACAACGATGGCACAATTTTCGTTGGAAACTGAAAATGATAAGAATAAATCACATCAATTTAAAGGTTTTCAAGCTTCTACTTGCTGTCCTATCCCCGCCCTGGTCGGGAGTGCGGCTTGCAGGCTCTAAGACAGTCAGTCGACCACCTTTACTCTGCAATCGCACAAAACAGCATTTTCTTCAAGTTATAAAACAGCTAGTTGCAATAAATTTCAATCTTAGGATCTTAACACGTGCATTCGGTTTCGAACCTTGTTCTCTGGTCACTGATCATTGAGAGAGCCTGCAATTGTCCGTTGCACGGGATTCACAGCATATTGACGTTCAGTTACTCAAACTTTTACTTTTTCATAATATTCACAATATATCTCTAATCTGCTTTACACTTAGCTTTCGCGATTATTGCTTATCTCGCAAGTCACTGCAATTTCTTTTGGTCTAGAGAAGAGCAGCTCAACTATAAGTCTGTGTAATATTTTGGAAATCATTAAAATTCAATATTTCAATGGAGTTAACTCGTCCACTACAACTTAACATTCAGAAGCGCGACTTCACGTTTTGAAGTATTTACCTTCTAAATGTTGCAAAGTCACCCGTAGGAACTGATTGGCCTGCGAAAAATTTACCGTGCAAACCGAGCTTTACACTCAGTACAACTCTATAGAACACTGTACATGTCAAAACTGTAATGTCGTCTACAACGCAAGCAGGAAATAGATGATTCTGGGAAAAAGCCATAGCTGATACATGATCAACATCGTGGCAATACCGAAAGAAACGCTGTTATAGCCTGATAAATCATGCTAGCCGGAAATCGCATGTCTTTGTGCTTTTGAATACTGCAATTTCTTGTCCAATTAGAATATGCACTAAATTACAAATTTATTTTGTTGAGGTACTCACCCTGCCGTCTGACTTGATCGATGGGAGCTTGTTCATTTGCATGTTGCGTATCGCTAAGGACTATGGGATGGATCTTGTCAACCAGCATTGCCGGATTTCATACCGTGAGGGCCTGGGTATGAGTCCCTCTATTATGGGATTAACAACACAAGACCCATATATTCAGAAAGAGCACACCAAGCTTTACAAAATCCTCAAGTTTCGTGTTAATTGGGCCAATATCGAACAAGACACAGCCGTTCAAAAACTTCAAAATTTAGTAACAAATGTATGGATTGCCGGACACTTGTCCGGAAATCCATACATTTCTTTGCAAATTTTGAAGTTTTTGAATGGCTGTATCTTGTACAATATTGACCCAATTAACACGAAACTTAAAAATTTTGTAAAGCTCGGTGTGCTTTTTCTGAATATGTAAGTCTTGCGTTGTTAATCCCATAATACAAGGACTCGCACCCAGGTCCCCACCGTATGAAATCCGGCAATGGCGGTCTATGTGACTGGTGATTGAAGACGCATCAAAATCTTTCGTTTATCTTGTGCATCTTGAGTTAACAACAAATGAAAAATCTTACAATGGCGACAAGGATGGGATGGCTGTAATTGCAGACGAAAATCTTCGTGTTTGAAGCGCTGAACCAACGAAGAAAACACATCACCAATTAACTGTGTTTTCGATGTCTTAGGATGAATCGATCCTCCATCGACCTCAGCATCTTCACAGTCTTCAGGAACCCCTACCTACACTATGGCTACAGCGATCAACCTACCTACCTTTCCTGAGTTTGAGCTTCATCCGAGAGACAAAGCACCCACCAGTGTTGAGAAGTATGTTTGAACGCGTTTGAACGACATGTTCACAGCGATGAGCATTACCCAAGCGTCCCGAAAGAAAGCACTGCTAATGCACTATCTTGGAGAGGAAACCTGCGATGTGTTCGAAACTCTTACCGTACCAGAACCGACCGAAGGGAGTGATGAAGACAAAACTGCCCTCAAAGCATTCGCTGATTACTTCGAACCTCAGAAGTGTGGTGATCATCACGGGTACATCTTTCGTCAGGAATCGCAAAAGTCTGGTGAGAACAACACTGAGTTCTACACGCGTCTTCAACTGCTGGCGCGCAAATATGAGTTCGCCAATACCGAGTTGGAAATAAAGCGGCAAATAATTCAAGGCACTTCATCAGTTCGCCTGAGACGCAAAGCCATCGAGTAAAACCTCAACCTGGAGGGCCCGCTTAAGGCTGCTCGCTCAATGGAGACCGCAGACGAGCAAACCAGCGAGATAAAGAAACAACAATCACACACAGTTGGCCGTCGCAATAACAAGACAAGTGACGATCGAGAGGAGAGTCCCAATGGTCCACCCAAGCTTGGCTCTCGCAACACTAAATGTGGTCTATGTGGTGAAAGTTATCCACACCAAGGAACTTGTCCTGCTCAAGGCAAAAAGTGTATGAAGTGTGGCAAGTTAAATCACGTTTCTAAAGTCTGTTGCAGTAACCCATCAATCGTTCGAAATCTTCCCGTCCACGAAAATCTTCGAAAGGCAAGCACCGTGCCAAGCTTGTGGATAGCAAAGGTCCTTTTGATGACGAAGCTTTAACCCTAGCTACAGCTGAAAGGATAGCAGCGAAGAATACACCTTCAGCACTGGCGCACAGGATCCCCAACCAGCCAAGCCTATCTTTCAGGTCAATATAATGGACACATTGATCCGCATAATGGCAGATTCATAGGCAACGGTGATTGTTTTGAGCAAGAAGGACTTTGATGGTCTAAAGGAGAAGCCTGAACTGTCGAAGACAAATGTCAAGGTGTACCCGTATATGTCCAGTAAGCCTCTAAACCTATGTCAGTGTAACTTGTGATCACATTTCATCAGAAGAGACATTCTACGTGGCAGAGAGTTCTTCTGGGTCCATCCTCAGCTGGATAACATCACAAAAGTTGAATCTCATCAAAGCTGTAAGTACAGTCAAATTTGCCACTTTGTATTCACCTATTAAGCAAGTCTTTGAGGAAGTCTGGACACTAAGGTGAACCAGTTCGCATACATGTAGATGAATGTGTTAGACCACTGGTGCAGTCGCACCGCCACATCACGTTCCATGCAAGTAGAAAACAAGCCAAGACAACTGGAAAATGACGACATCATTGAACGCGCTGAGGGCCTCACCAGTTGTACTTGTGCTCCAAAAAAATCAAAGCCGAATGAAATCAGAATTTGTGTTGACATACGGTACCTCGACCATGCAAGCTATCATCAGGAAGCGGCACGTCATTCCTACCATAGACGATGTGGCGTCAGACCTCAATGGGTGCAAAGTCTTTAGTAAGATTGATCTTAATCAATGGTACCACCAGGTCTTGCTCTACTCTGATTCGAGACAGTTAGCGACGTCCTCCACTCATGTTGGGCTGTTGCGCTACAAGCAGCGGAACTTTGGTCTCTCGTGTGCTGCGGAAATCTTCCAAAAGAAAGTGAGTGACACCATCAATGGTATTCCTTGTGTTAAAAACATCAGCGATGACATCTATGTTAGTGGCACAGACAAGGACACTTATGAAACTTACTTCCATCTTCCTATCGGTCTAGGGAAATTAATTTT
The DNA here is from genome assembly GCA_019787425.1 of Platygyra sinensis. Classification (NCBI taxonomy): domain Eukaryota; kingdom Metazoa; phylum Cnidaria; class Anthozoa; order Scleractinia; family Merulinidae; genus Platygyra; species Platygyra sinensis. The sequence continues at coordinate 8,389 of JAHPZR010008995.1, read as the reverse complement.
AACATTCTATCTGTTCAGTCGGTGCCTAAGAAGAAGATATGCGATTTTATATTTTAGGTCTCTGAATTTTATGTAAAACCGTTGTTAACTTGTTATTAATTTTTATGTCAAGTGTACGTTTTTATAGTGTTTTAAACTTATTTTTAAACTTACTTTAACATATTTTTAAACTTAGTTAGTTATACACGACCCCACAAGCAATTAGTTTGCTTTAAACATCGATCGTGTTTAAATAAAGGATTTTACTTACTTACTTACTTAATTAGGCGACGTCCTAACCCAAAAGGAAGAGTCGAGCAAGTAAGCGACACCGCTGCACTATACTATTTGCCCGCTTACTCCCACTCAGGCAAGGTATCCCCAAATTGATCGTGAAGCTCTTTTATTTTACTGAGCAGTCGAGCGATTTCACCTGTTTGTGTATGGTAAAGAGTTGAAGGTCCTCACTGACCATAAGCTCTTGGTGTCTTTGTTCAACAACCCATCTACCAAACCGTCTTCCAGGATAGAACGCTGGCTTTTGGAGCTACAGCAGTGCCGTTTCATTGTGGAGTACCGCGGAGAAGTTGGAGAAAGGAGCTACGCCCCATGCAACCACTGGTGTTGCTCCTGCTGTATTGTTGATGAAACAGCCTCTTCGCAACAAGCCACCACAAGCCATCGAACGCGAACGCGAGTTCTCACAGAAGATCAAGACGAAAGCTTATGCTGACAACAAGGCCTATGTGAAACCTTGCAACATCTTCCCTGGCGAGGCTGTGCTGGTTAAAAGACCATTTTCAGTTTCAAAAGGTGGAACTGTGTATGATCCTACCCTTATGACTGTTGTGAGCGAGAAGGGCAGTGTGAATCACAGTATGCCATCCAGCTATTAACCATGAGTTAACAAAGCAGTGGCTTTGGCTCTTTAGCGTACAAGCAGAGTATTCAGGAGCCGCCACCCGCTCTTGAAAGTTCGAATGTTCCTGGTCCAAATCCATCAACGCTGATTTACCAAGTTCAAGCAACATTGCACCTGTTCCAGGGAGTCAAACTCAGACCTCTCAACCCCGTGATCAACCACCGTTGCGCAGATCAACCAGGGAGCGAATTCCTCGAAAGATTCTGGACTTATAGTTTGAGTTTAAGTTAGAACTGTGGACTGCAATGGTAGAACTGTTTAAAACTTAAAAAGATTGCTTAGTAATTGTATTTCGTTGTTTTCGAACACATGTGGGAAAGTTCTCAACTAGGAGGAAGGTTATGTAGTGTTCATTTGCATATTGCGTATCGCTAAGGACTATGGGATGTATCTTGTCAACCAACATGGCGGTCTATGTGACTGGTGATTGAAAATGCATTAAAATCGATCTTACTTTTATCTTGTGCATCTTGAGTTAACATGAAACGAAACACCTTACGTACACACATAAAATGTGCGGGAGTGCGGTTAATAAAGTGGTGGTTAATAAAGTGTTCATGGTACCTCTTAGGATGTTAAGCTGTAAAATGTCCGCAGAGGGATCTTTTGCGGTGCCAGTTAGGGTATTGGGCCGAAGAAAATATGAAGGGAAATACTTGACGATCAAGGTATTAGAAGCAAAATGCGTTGTTTTACAAATGTAACTTATCACGGGGGTTGAAAACAATTTTAAGCTACCGCCACAGAACAGGATCTTGGTGCCGCTTTTAAAAGATTATTTTCAAAATTTCCGACGAGTATCCTTATTCCCCGTCTTCTTTGTATGGGAGTTCCCCGGGGGGGGGGGGGGACCACGCTTGTGTTTAGACAAATTAATGTGACTGGCCTGAAAGTCGAAAAAAATCACAGCAAGTGCACGAGGAAGTACATTTCCCAGACCGCCAGGAAGTAGAGAATGTAAACAAGCTAACATTCCTCGACTGCAAGGTGTATGCATTCAATAACTGTCAAAAACTGAATTAAGACAAGGAAGTGATCAATAGAAACAACAGGTAAATCACTAAGAACAACCAGGCGTTTTCCTTATAGCCAAAGACTTGGAGGATATAGACATCACTATGGAATCTAATCTCAGAGTTTTCATATCAAGTAAACTTTTTTGAGAAGGCAAAAGTTGCTTCATTCCTAAGCTGAACGTAGTTCTCGGTCATTTTGGATAACAATGCGCAATTATAGTTTAGAGTTGTTCTTATGCTAAAGCAGGAGATCGGATGGTCAGCCATGCAAATCTCTTCCTTGTAAGCTGATGAGGAAGAGAGGCACATCAAGCGAACACTTACAGAAGAGCTTGGTAATATTCTGACATAAATAATAATGTTCAAACGAACTGGAACATCACGCGACTGTGGCAACTCGCAGACTGACCGTTCACTGAACAGACATACGGATACGGACATACGGATACGGATACTCGAGACAAATTAAACTGAGTTTTGAGACTCGTAGCCGCGCTATCGCATCGTGCGTGCACTGATCAAAGGTTTGAACCGTCAGTAGCGTTGAGACTATCTAGAGAGTCGAATTATCATTGGAAAACGACATAATTTTACCGCTTCTTTCGTCACTGTGAGGAATTCGTGACTTTGAAATCAATTGTATAAAATTAATTTCTCAACGCATCCGCGATCCGTTGAGATTCAATAGGCCACGTTCGATATATCAATATTCAAGCATGGCTCCCAGGCTTTCGGGTTAAAATTGCAAATTTTTCAAGTTTCTTTTGTCCCTTAATTCCCAAAAGAGACTTAGATACAAAGAAAACAACACCAAATATAGAAGTTTGACCTGAAAGCCTCGGAGCCATGTTAGAATATTGATATATCGAACGTGGCTTATTACCATAGTATTTTAGTAAGGAAATTATGCGCGCTTGATATCGCACCTAGCGTTATTAATTAGATAATTGATTTCCTATCAGCTCGCTCTCAGAGAATCAAAGGGCCTACAGGAGGAAGTGAGCACGGTTTCAGGCTTAATGGAGAAAGAAACCACCAAAACAAAAGAACAAAGCTTTCCCGGTGTTTTTAATAACGCACACCTCAGGCTTAGCTAGTAAAATAACCTATCCCAACTTCTTGTCTAAAGTTGTTCGATTTCGGACAATCCGCCGAGTTGCCCCAGGAATAGCTCCTCAGTCACACGAGCATACGGAGAGCGTTTCACCCTTTCTCTCTCGATAAACACTAAACCAGCCTCAAGATAACCTGAACTGGTGCTCTCATCAGTCGACCCACCGCCGATTGTTTGATTCTTAGAAAGAGCTGAGGTAGCCTGAATTCTCTATGCCGCTTTGTCGGCTGGACACAAGTCGTGTAAAGTAGCTTACCAAAGTGGTAATAGGTATTAAATGCTTTACTTGTCGTGTGTTCAAATCAGTAACATCTTCCTAGCTTGCTCAACAAAACATTTTCAACAACACTTCCTTGTAGATTAGTAAAATTATTTGATTTGGTGACTCAAACCACCAGTAAACAGGTCGAGGAGGAAATAATAAATTTTAAGAAATAAAATTGAAGAAAAATCTTTGTGGTCGAAATTAATTTTTGCCACATTATTGTGGCTAGTCGCCGATATTGATATGAAACGTTTGTATATATTCCTGTTTCATATTGAATCAAATTTACACTGTTAATTAAAGCCGGAAATTGAGCCAGTGAGGGTTATATCTTGCTTACCTTGTAGGATCGTGGCTGCCTTTTGCTTTTTGAAATGTACCGAGATGAGACTTATTATTGATGGATAAAAACTTGCGGTAAATTTCACATATTACACCTTCTAAACGATAGTGATTATCGTTTTGCTCTCGAAATCAACACGGAGTAATGACAATGCTTTTACTGGTCAATGCATTCGCAACGTGTCACTATTCAAGCTAACTTCCGGTATCGATTGAAATGCCCGCGAGGGGAGGTGTATGTATGCTTGTTAAAAAGGGACAAAACAACAAGATTATAAATTTACATGACAAGACAGAGATATATACATCAAGATTCGTATATATACATCAAGATTCGTATATATGCATCAAGATTCTTATATATACATCAAGATTCGTGTATATACATCAAGATTCTTATTGCCCCCGCAGGGTTTTTGGCCCCAGAGGGCCAAAAACCCGAGGAGGCACCTTAGGACTCCCCGCGTAATAGAGAGAGAAGAAGAGAGAATGTAGGTATTTCCGGTATATAGCCGCAAAAAATCTCGATTTGATCGCTTGCACGCCCGCAAGGGATCGACGTTTTTCCCGCAAACGCTCATGGGAGGCCAGCAAAGGGACACGGGCGCGAGGACTTGCGGGATCGGCGTCTTTGCCACGAGCTTTGTCCTTGGTTTAGATCTCGAGTTCAAGCGTCCCTGAAAAGCGTTTGTATTTGCCGGCCTCCATTACTATTTCAGCGCGATCAAATAAGTTCGCTTCGATATGGTCGAGATTATGACCTAAAACAAATTGAAAACGCTTTCAGAGATCCTGAAGATGGATTTTGAGGGAAAAACAGCTCAGAGAGTCCTGAAGTATACTACATCGAAATTCCAGGCCAGTGTGGTTCATTTGCGACTAAATAGCTAAATCAGTACAGTACCTTCCGATCGTCAGAATTACCCAAGGATAACAATAAGGTGACAGGCCTGCGCGACTCCCATTCACGTGTAGTAGCCGCTAAGGAAGTTTTGCCCCTTTTGTATGGTACGATCGGAGGATCTTTGAATATTTCGCTTAGCACTAATCCTGTGTTTTCAGGGAGACATTTCGTCAGAGTAAAGCCGTTAGAGGTCATATTTCTGTGTGGCTTCCGTTGTTATCCGCTTGTAATTTGCAGAGTTTGACACCTCTGTTTTTTTGGCAGTTTTTTTCTCTTGATATTGCAAGATATGTTTTAGGTTCTCTCAAATGTTAGCTCTGGAGGAATAAAGTTTGAAATATTCCTTTGGCATCTCGTTTATTTGGATGGCTTATTTTCACAGAGTAATCTTACGACAGGGATCCAAATTTAAATGTTTTGCGGCGTTTTCATTGAGGACAAAAAGCTTGACTCTAATTTGCATATATGGCGACTGTAACGCGATACTTTTGTTCACATTTCACTTCTGTTGTGCTTTCGAGATACGTTTGCTCGTACACTCTTTTCTTTTCTAAGGATGTTATTTTTCCGGCCCAGACTGAATATTCTCATTTTTCTACCGATTTTAGGCTGAAAATATTCTTGTATTATTCTTACATTATAGTTTATGGCATTTTCGTTTTATTTAGAATTTGTTAGGCTATCAAGTACAAGTGTTTGGTTTCTGGATCTGGATCGCGTTCAGCACATTGTGCATGTGCTCTGGACACCACTTTTCGTAGCGAGGCCAAGATGTCACGTCAAAATATATTCTTATATAAAAAAGAGTTCATATCAAGACAATTGTTTGTTTTTTTTGTAGTATCTGACTAGAACAATAACGTTCAATATTATTGTTTCAATGAGCAGAAATAAAAGAAAGCGGGGGCAGCTTTAGTGATAACTATTACTAGTACTATACATCAAGAGTGTATATATACAGCAAGATTCGTATATCTACATCAAGATTTGTATATATACATTAAGATTCGTGTAGTTCGGACATAAAGTAAAGCATGACCGCTGGACGATTATCGTGTTTTCAAACGGCGATCGAAAAATGGCAGCAAATGAGGAAGCCATCTCCTCCTTGCTTCGCAGTGTTTACAGAGCCATGACAGAAGAAATGACTCCAGCTAGCAATGTTGAAGAAGAGTTGTCGAGAGTTCTTTTTTTTCTCCGTGTTGGTGCACAGCACCTACCTTTGTGCAATCCACGAGTGAATTATGGAAGCAATGGTAGTAGTGGAAAGAAAGGGAGATTAAGATCAACTTCCTGGAAAGTAAAGTCAGCTAAAGAAAGTCCGCATAGTATCTCTTGGCAAGAGTTGGAGCGATTCTAGAATACCCGGCCACAATTGCGTTCCATTAATCTCCTGCTACCGTAGTGCCGCAGTCCCGTGGTCGACTCGTGAATAATTAAGTCTAAATTAGTTTAAACGAATGCTGCTCGCGGCATGCAGTGCCGCAGTGCCGTAGTCGATGAATGATGAATTTATAATCTTGTTGTCTTGTCCCTTTTTAACAAGCATACAGTAAAAAGAAGGTGTCCCAACACCAAGGGATACAAATGATCTCTACGAGATTGTCTAAGTTAACTTTCGAAATTATCGAGAAGCCAGAGCTTAACTCTGTCCATAGCTCCAGTTTTAGCCCGTGTAACACTTGTGTTTGGGGGTCTTACGTCTTTAGTCACCCTCCGTCCGCCATGTTGCGTTCAGAAATTATAGAGCGGAGCGGTCAGTGTAAACGCAGACTGCAGACTGCAGACTGCAGACGGGGGTAAAATGCAGACTAAGGGTAAAATGCAGACTGCAGACTGCAGACCAGGGCGGTAAAATGCAGACTGAGGTTTAAATAAAATATTAATAATTAAAAAAACGAGTCATAAGGATAAAATAGACCAAAATAGAGTGTTCGTACCCGGAAAATGTCATGGTCATACTTACGATTATTTGAGAACGCCGAAATGTTATAATTTCTCGTGTTTGGATAGTCAAACTGTCACCTTTCAGCAAATACCAATTCACAAACCTCTTGATAAATTAAACAGCATTTAAGTCGAGTACAAGGATTGAATGCCTTCACAAACTAGGCTCGATACTACAAGTTTAGCTTGCCCTCTTGTTGCGCTATCGTGTTTTGCTTGCCTTGTGTTCGAACAATTCCAAGGCCATTTGAAGCAACAAAGACAGCGGTGGTTTGAACGTTATGAATTAAGACTTTCTCGCCCGCGATGGAGAAATACGCTGCAAGAGTTGGTCGGTCCCAGACTGATCGCGTAAACAAAATTCAAATGGCTGACACGTAAACAAAGGTAAGATGCACGCATAGAATTACGATTAGCTCGGGTCCTTGAGCGAACCTTGGTTCAACAAAATGGGAGTTCAAAAACTTATGCTTGTCAAACAGGATCAAAATGTCGAAAAGTGATATATATATGTCGAGTTTCCATATTTATGTCCAAATTATTATATATATGTCCAAATTACAATATATATATCCAAATTGTAATACATGTATCCAAACGGTAATATATATATCCAAAATACAAGTGCTATGCATGCCCACTGTTCGTTTTATATATAACTTCATACACTTCCTCACATATTTCCGAACAGTTCGATGTATGTATGTCACGCAGTTTTTCGACATATATATTTTTACGTTAAGTACTGCGTGTAAGTGTTCATGAATTGACCCGCACCTACAGACAACACAGAGATAGCATGGCTGCGGAGGAACAGCGTATTCAACGTATCGTTTGTCAGATAGTAAGTTCCGAGATCGGTAGAGCAACCCCAACGTCTACAAATGTACAACTGTCAAGTGGCAGTACGGTTTTGCCCATGAATGTTGTTGGAGGCTTTCAAAACACAGGTGAAGAGTTTCGAGCATTTCGGGTTCTGCTCTTCTTCTCCGTAAAGTAATAGGAGAAACTCCCAAGATACGTGCCACATCTGCCCATCGAAACCCTTCGTCTCTAAGCATTCTAATTTGAGTTCTGCTTATAATCAACCTAGGTCTTCTCATTCCTGTTCGGTCTACAGAGGAGAGGCTTGGAGGAGTATCTTGCCTGTCAATCTGAGGTCTCCATCAAGCGCTTCTCGAAGATTCCCCATTGTATCTAACAGGATCTCCAGATCTCCAACAAGGGTTGCTAGATCAGACCTTGATTCCTCCACTCTAGCTAACAACAAACTCAAAGTTCGCTCATATTCGTCAAGTCTTCGGCACCAGAATTCTGCACTGTCGACTTGGTCGGTGGACAAGTGTGTTCTTGCTCCTCGAATGACTCTTACCAGAGAATCGAAAAGAGAATCAACATTTGGAATCCGATGGGCCGCTATGTTGTTTGCCCTGGAATGCGGGTCAATTCATGAACATTTACACGGAGTACTTAACGCAAAAAATATATATGTCGAAAGACTGCGTGACATACATACATCGAACTGTTCGCAATTATGTGAGGAAGTGTATGAAGTTATATGTAAAACGGACAGTGGACATGCACAGCACTTCTATTTTGGATATATATATATTACTATTTGGATACATATATTACAATTTGGATATATATATTACAATTTGGATATATATATTGTAATTTGGAAATATATATTACAATTTGGACATAAATATGGAAACTCGACATATATATATCACTTTTCGACATTTTGATCCTGTTTGACAAGCATACTTAGCACCGTTTTCGTTGATACGCGACTTTGGAAAACTAAACACCCGCGGAAACGTTCAAGATTTCCGTCAGTCTTTGCGTGTCATCGACAGATGGGATCGATTTCAAGATTCAAGATTTCAAGATTCTT
>JAHPZR010008993.1:0-17375 GCA_019787425.1 Platygyra sinensis | reverse complement strand
ATTCCATTTGTTTGGGACATGAGCCAAACCAAGGTATCAGCTTACATAAATTTCTAGCCCTAAGTACCTTCATTGTTGTCGTTTTAATAGTTGCTCTTATTGAACTGCAACTATAGTTGCTCTTATTGAACTGCAACTATCTGAGGCCGAACTAAGTTTACTTTGTGAATAGATCATTTTACAGTTGTTGGCTTAGTGACCTGGCTTTTGAATGGTAGCAAGGCGGGAGTTGACCTTGTTTTGATACAGACTTCGCTACTTTTATTGTGCAAATCAAGTTGTTCTTATGCTAACTAGTTTACATTTACATGAGAAAAGTAGAGAGGTCTGTATCAAAGCAAGGTCACCTCCAGCCTCGCTTGCATTCATGGCCAGGTAACAAAGCACACAACTGTAAAATTTGTCTTTTTGTTGAACGCTTTGAGATTCAAAGTTTTGTTATATCACAAATGCCTAATCATTGGGAAGCAATGGGCCATTTCTCAGTTGCCTTTTCCACTGTTTTAAAACGAGTCCTCGCGCAAAACTTTTCTCATGGAAATGAGTTTGATTTACATCAAAATGAGCATACAGATGAAACGCATTTTCATATATTACAATGGTTTCGAACGAAGACTCATTGAACACAAAGACAAAGGGCAACTCGGGAAACTCCTCTAAAATGACATAAAAAAGATGACCTCGAAAAGCTTAACTTGTTTGTCGATGATTGGACATTTATATGATACTACCGAAACAGGTAGACTGCGAATTCAAAGACAAGAGTGACAGTTTATTGTGGCGCAAAACGTTAACGATTTCGGCCACGTGGCTTTATTTGTCAAATCGAAAAGCTGAACGCACGAGGTCACATTCCTTTCTCCTTACTGACTTCGCCGGTACAGCTTGTTGTTCGCACTTCGGAGTTTCGGAGTCACCCATTTTCGTGGAAGCCCCGAATACTTCAACTGAAAGTTTTCTTTTACATTCCGCAATGATGGGGTCTAAAATGCTTCCTGTTAAGCTTTCATGTACGGATTTCCCGTGAATTAGAGTTCGCCTTTTGCAGTTTACAGAATACGTCATTGTTAAATCACGCACTGGAATGTGACCTCATGCGTTCACCTTTTTCTCGTGAGAAACAAAGCCACGTGACCAAAATCGTAGACGTTTGCCGCCGAAGTCAACGCAACGTTTGTCTTTGAATTCGCGGTCTATCTGTTTCGGTAGTACCAAAGAGCTGAAGTAGTTTTTAAACTACTTGAGCTCATTGACCAATTGCCTTAAAAGGCCATGGTCAAAATCTTTTTCCGGTAAAATAGTTTATTTTTTTATGTTTGACGGTATCAATGGCATTGGAACCAGATTTAGCACACAGTTAGGTTTTAACATCCTGGATATTTTAAAGTAGAATTGGTACTTCAGACATGTCAAGTGACATGTCACGTGACGTTTAGCGGAAAAAAAGCCATTATTTGAGGAATTTGTGGCGGTTTTTAGTGATATCATCCAGAAAAAATGCGTTTAAGATGCAGGTCAATTATTTTCTTCCTCTCGCGTTTAGAATGACCTTTTCTCTTTTCACAGAAAAAAATTATATGGGGTGAAAGATCGTCATTTTCAACAAAATTTGACCTTTGATCATTTACATATTCCAAAAACGAAATCAAGGAAGGTCATTCCAAACTTAGCAAGGTAGATAAATTCAATTTGCATCGAAATCGTTCATTTGTTGATCAATACACCGAAAATTCGCCACCAATTCGCCGAATTCCCAAAATTTAACAAAATGATCACGTGACATGTCACGTGGTCAAGATAATATGTTAAGGCAAGGCAGGACGTCGAGTTTTATTATCAGGGAAAAGTGCAGCTTGGTAAAACAAATATAACAAGAGATATAGCTGTCCAACCATATTTCCACTTTACATTCCTGACCCAGGTCTTAAACTGCTTGAGAGTGGAAGAATGTATCACAAATTGCTGCGAGCTAGTTTAAAGTCAGATGAATCGTATCCCGGACATCACCAAATTGAATGCACTTAGGTGGCTTACAATTAAGAATCTTGATCACGTAAAGAATGGAATCAAACCACTACCATCATTGTTTTGAAATCCCCCCCCAAAACATTAAATGTTTATCTTACATGTAACTCTGTAGACGACTTTGGGCCCCCACCATCTTCACACCTGTCAATTGTCAAGCACCATCCCAACTGTGGGTTTAAGCCCTTAAATCATTATCAAGAAGAAGCAGTGATAGAGGCGCTTGGAAAGCCCTTTACCCTTGTTCAGGGTCCTCCAGGTAAGCATGAAGTTAACCTGTACCTAACAAGCTCCTCTATTTCTAAAAATTATGCTTTGGACAAATGCCCTGGGAATATGTCTGATTGCTTGCTTTAACTGTTCCAGGCAATTATTGAATTAAGCAATTTGGTTTGGATTTACAATCGTAGAAATAGTGGGCTAAACTTAATGCAAAATTCCCGAATAAGAGTAGATATTTAGATATTTAGCTCGTACGCGTACGTCATTCCTCGTATTAAGAACTAGCTGCCAATGCAGTAACTGCCCTTTATGTAACCCGACTCATATGCATATATTCATTGTCTATACTAACTTATTAATTATCCTTTATTAGACTCCACAAAATTAATCATATAGATATGTGTACTTCTTATTTTAGGCATTTAGTTATTACCTTGTCGAACGCATTTATAGTGAGCCTCCGGCTGGGGGACTGAGTGCACATCGTCTGTGTATATGACGTTAAATAAGTTATGTTTTCTGTTCTTAGTTGGAAGTTAGCATTTCTGGGAATTGGACTGACTATCTTGAAGTGGCATTTAACTTCTTGTTGATGGTGTTGCTGGTATTGTTTTGACTTATGTCCAGGATTGAACTCAAGTATTGTTTAATTAGTAATTCATATTTAACTGGGTTATTTGAAATTTTCATACTACTTCATATTTGACTGAATGGACCCTTTGCAGCTTACGATCACATGGTACAAAAATCGCCATGCTGGAGAGCAAACCGCCCACTGGGACCTCCAAAACAAAAGAATATTTAGTTAAGTTGCTTTGTTTTGGAGGTCCCAGTGAGCAGTTTGCTTTCGGCATGGCGGTTTTTGTACCATGTGATCGTAAACTGCAAAGAGCCCATTGTGTGTGTTTAGGTGACTCTTTACCAATGAGGACACTTTGTGATGTTTATTATAAGGTATTTGATTCTCATTAGCGTTCAATCCTGGACATATCTGTTGTTTTTAGTGTTGTTTCTTGTTTGTGTGTTTCTTTTTGCCGGTCAATAGCTGGGTCGGTCAGGGGGTCTCAATATCAATCTCTCGATTTTTGTTTGTTTTGCCTGTCTGTTTGTTTCTTCGGACTGGTTAAGTAGTAGATAATGGTCATTTTAAGCCTTGTTGCGGATTTCCGCGAATTTCCTTGGATTTCCTGCATACTAATAAAGTGCCTTCCTGCATACTAATGTGGATTTCCGTACTCTAACAATTTGGATTTCCTCCATATTAATGAGGTGGCCTTCCTTCATACTAATAAGCATCAATCTAAAACAATAAAAACAATAAGGTTTGCCTGGGTTTGCCCGCTAATAGTTAACCCTGATCGGAAAAAATCTATTATTGCGGGCGACAAAAGGATCCCGCCAATCCTTATCTCACGTTGCTTTACAAACGCAAGCCGCCGCAGTTTTGTATTAGTTTGGCCCTGTCGCGATTTTTGCTGAAATCTTGAATCTTTCCACCACGAAATGCATGGAATGCAAAGAATGCTATTTTTCCAAACGCCACCACGTTTAACATTTGGACCTTGGATCACAGTTGCAAGGTCATGCATAGGCACGCTGCGCCGACCAATCCAAAATCGAGCATGTCCACATTGGATTTCGACTTGGGCGGGGGGGGTTCATGTTTTCGCCGTTTGCTATGCCCATTTCTCGGCCGTACTCCGTCCCTTAGGCCCCATTTAGCAAGGGTTCGGACAAAAACTTGCACGGTTCCCACCTTGAGTTTACACGGGACCGGCGGAAACTGGACGAATTTTTTAAACGGCTAAAAGTGTGCCAAGTTTTGGGACCTGGAAAAAAACCAGGTCAACTTTTTGACCGGGCACGGTTCCACTATTTGCACGGACTCGTGCAAACAACCCGAACCATGGCAACGTTTTTTGGCTCAGATAGCGCTGTTGTTGCCCTGGAAACTCAAATTCGCCGGCGACTGAGTCTCAACTTTGCACCAGAAGCTTAGGTGATAAGCTTCTGCTTGCACGGAATCCGTGGTAAACACCACGGCAACAGAATTTGCATACGTACGGATCCATGTAAACAGGGCCTAGGCGGTCCAGGAACAAAATTCGTCCATATTGCACCAAAAAAGTTTCCGGGGACTCGTTTAAACGGCGCCTTAAAAAATCCACACTTGCATTAAATCAATCATTTTGACTCGATCAATATGCATACTCTATAACCTAGAGTGCTTTGCATTTTACGCTGTTTCACGGGGGGGGGCGTAATAAAAAGCTCGCTCTAGGTTTAGAGAGTATGCGTATTGATCGGAGTCCAAATGATTGATTTAACGCAAGTGTGGATTTATTTAAGGCGCCGTTTACACGGGTTCGGACAATTTTTTGCCAATGGACGAATTCTGTTCCTCGGACCGCCTGTTTACATGGATCTACAATTACAGCATATTACTAAATCTAAGGAAAGCAAACAATGGGATTAGTGTCTCGTGGAATGCTCTGGTGTTACTGTTTCACAGATTTTGTCAAATCACTCTATTGTTACTGTCAAAATGAAGGAAAAAGCGAGTAAAACCTGGGGGGTGGGGTGGGGGGGGTGCTCATGGACAAACAAAATCACCCCAAATCTTTTATTCCCCAAATGGGCAAAAAAATTCATCGCCCGCTTTTGCTAACCTTTGGTTATTACTAGTTTATATAAGAATATATTTTGACGTGACATCTTGGCCTCGCTACGAAAAGTGGTGTCCAGAGCACATGCACAATGTGCTGAACGCGATCCAGATCCAGAAACCAAACACTTGTACTTGATAGCCTAATAAATTCTAAATAAAACGAAAATGCCATAAGCTATAATGTAAGAATAATACGAGAATATTTTCAGCCTAAAATCGGCAGAAAAATAAAAATATTCAGTCTGGGCCGGAAAATAACATCCTTAGAAAAGAAAAGAGTGTATGAGCAAACGTATCTCGAAAGCACAACAGAAGTGAAATGTAAACAAAAGTATCGCGTTACAGTCGCCATATATGCAAATTAGAGTCAAGCTTTTTGTCCTCAATGAAAACGCCGCAAAACATTTACATTTGGATCCCTGCCGTAAGATTACTCAGCGAAAATAAGCCATCCAAATAAACGAGATGCCGAAGGAATATTTCAAACTTTATTCCTCCAGAGCTAACATTTCAGAGAACCTAAAACATATCTTGCAATATCAAGAGAAAAAACACTGGCAAAAAAACAGGGGTGTCAAACTCTGCAAATTACAAGCGGACAACAGCGGAAGCCACACAGAAATTTGACCTCTAACGGCTTTACTCTGACGAAACGTCTCCCTGAAAGCACAGGATTAGTGCTTAGCGAAATATTCAAGGATCCTCCGATCGTACCATACAAAAAGGGCAAAACTTCCTAAGCGGCTACTACACGTGAATGGGAGTCGCGCAGGCCTGTCACCTTATTGTTATCCTTGGGTAATTCTGACGATCGGAAGGTACTATACTGATTTAGCTATTTAGTCGCAAATGAACCACACTGGCCTCGAATTTCGATCTAGTATACTTCAGGACTCTCTGAGCTGTTTTTCCCCCAAAATCCATCTTCAGGATCTCTGAAAGCGTTTTCAATTTGTTTTAGATCATAATCTCGGCCATTTCGAAGCGAACTTATTTGATCGCGCTGAAATAGAAATAGAGGCCGGCAAATACAAACGCTTTTCAGGGACGCTTGAACTCGAGATCTAAACCAAGGACAAAGCTCGTGGCAAAGACGCCGATCCCGCAAGTCCTCGCGCCCGTGTCCCTTTGCTGGCCTCCCATGAGCGTTTGCGGGAAAAACGTCGATCCCTTGCGGGCGTGCAAGCGATCAAATCGAGATTTTTTGCGGCTATATACCGGAAATACCTACATTCTCTCTTCTTCTCTCTCTATTACGCGGGGAGTCCTAAGGTGCCTCCTCGGGTTTTTGGCCCTCTGGGGCCAAAAACCCTGCGGGGGCAAAAAAAAGTAGTAACTCCTCACAACGAGAGCTTGGGCCGCCTGTGAACAGTACTGCTTAATCACTTTTCAAATGTATGTTTCTAAGTGTAGACGAATTTGGTTTTCAGGCCAAATCTTTAGCGGAACCTTTTGCGTTTGAGGAGTATCGAAAGAAACGAATCCAAGACAAGATTGAAGAGGAACGTGCTAACAGAGTCAGGCTGAAGGTATGAACGAGCAATAGACATATGTGGTCACGTGATTAGTTTATCCCGCGCTCAGAGAGACTTGTCACGGGACTTGAGTGATGACGTGGCACTGTAGAAATGCCTGTGGCTTCTTTGATTGGTTGTCGCTTAGTTACGACTTTTAGGAACACGAGTAACGACAACTGATTAGAGAAACGACTTGAAATTCTGTAGTTCTCTTTTATCATCGTTCATGATTTGTTTTCTGCTCAGGTCTCATGCATGCGTTTTTGTTACTCGGAGGAAAATGTTTCTTCACTACCATTTCATCCGGCGGTAACTAATTTACGCGTTTGTTGGAGAGATCTTGACTAGTATTTTCAACAGTGATTACAAAGCTAATTATTTTCTTAACGACGGCACTTCTGCTTATATATTTATGTCCAGTACCGTCAATTTTGTTTTTGTAATTGATATATGTTATTTACCGGGCGGGAGGTCCGTATGGGAAAAAACTGTGCCCGAGGTCTTGAGTACGGCCCGAGGCCGAAGGCCGAGGGCCGTACTCAAGACCAAGGGCACAGTTTTTTCCATACGGACCGACCTAGCCCGGTAAATAACATGTTTATTTTTTCCTGCAGTAAATTGGTTTTACAGAGTACTAATGGGTTTGTTTACGCAACTCTTGTCATTGAATCGGCTTGTGCGCCGTCTACTCACGATTTGTGAAAAATCTTGGCAACGAGCGAATAATTCAGATAGTAGGCAAAGAAAGATGTATTAAAGAAGATATAGTTTTCGAACTACTTTATGTTAGTTGCATTTATTTAACCAGTTCAGTTTTCCAAAATTGTTTTTCCGATGTGAAATTTCGTGCGAAGTTTGAAGTTTTACTACAAAACCAATGTCTGTCAGTCGTCACTTTTAAAATCGCTTCAAATCAGACTTTTCTACCGTAAATTGAATAGCAGAAAGCGAGGAAATTCGTTAAGTGTATTCTACAGAAATTCTCCTAAATACTGTAACGATCAGAAACGTAAACTTGACTGAATTTGACTCAAATTCTACGGCGAGGGGAACACAGGATTAAGCGCCATTACAGCGCCAAGCTACAAACAACCATCCAAGCAAACTTTCACAACTTCAAAACACTCAACTCAATTTACTTACAGTGACTTTCCTTGCCATTTTAAAGAGACCGGAGATAAACTTTACGGTGACTAATCGTCGATGGATGTGTAAAAAAGGCAAAAGATTGCCGATTACCGCTAACTTTTAGGAGCGAAATTTAGGCAGTGGTGCAGGAAGCGGGAAAAAATCCGGCCCGTGGGCCGTATCGTAAAAGCTGGACCGGTCACGTGTGCCAGATTAGCCAATCAAATTCGAGGATTTAGGCATCCGGCCCGCTCAGATGCTTGAGAAAAAAATAATATGCCATATTTCAGATTTCAATTAACGCGGAGAACGGTTTTTATGGATGCACAAGTCTTCTAAGTAAATACCCGATTTACCTGCCATTTTTTGGTCTTTCTACAGAAACTTCCCAAAGTAAACCGAAGTTTGGCTGAGAAACTGATAGACGAAAAGAAAGACGCGAGAAAAGAGGCGGTCAAAGTAAGTTTATATTAGTTTGTATTCCACAGTTTTTTGAGAAAGGAATTGACTAGATACGTGTACATTGTTGCACTGGTATGAAATATCCTAGGTATTACCTCCTGTGCAACGGGTTACACCACATGTAACGAGACAAACGGGCTTTATAAGAGAGACT
Source organism: Platygyra sinensis (assembly GCA_019787425.1). Lineage (NCBI taxonomy): Eukaryota > Metazoa > Cnidaria > Anthozoa > Scleractinia > Merulinidae > Platygyra > Platygyra sinensis. The sequence goes on along the minus strand of JAHPZR010008993.1, from coordinate 9,199 downwards.
TATCATTTTTGTTCATGATTTTTCTTTAGACTTCAGAAGTCATCAATCCTTTGGGAGATGACAGGTTTTCAGCCATGTTCTCCAACCCAGACTTCCAGGTCAATGAGGAAAGCGAGGTAGGGACTGAGACGAGCTAACTTGCGGTATCTGAAATAACGTTTGCATGGCACTTCATGATTTCGTCCAACAAAGGGGTCTGAATGTGGGGGTCCACATGTCGGTTGTGGGTTAAAATTCATTACTTTGTCGGTTGTCGCAGTGTCGGTTAAAATTCTCGACCTTTGTCGGTAAATCTCAGTTAGTTTTTTTGTCGCTGGTCGGTAATTTTTTCCTCGTTTTGTCGGTAGTCAGTAATATTTTCTCGCTCTTTGTGGCTAGTCGGTTGACCCCAATCCCACCTTCTAACAAGTGTAGTAGAGGATATGAGGATTTCAAATTAAGAGGGTACCCATGGTCTTCCGCTATGGCTCATGACAGCTCTTGTGTCTCATGTCTTCCTTTTTTCTCGCAGGAATACAAACTTCTTCACCCAGTAGTCTCCAAGCACGAGAGAGAAAGGCAGAAAAGACAGAAGAAAAAGCAAACATTGTTGGAACAGTTCGAAGAAATCGAGGTCAGTGGGCTGTTTAAACTATAATGACGCAGTGTTTTTGGACCTAATACGAAATATTTTTGAAAAATAAAAATGAAAGAAATTAGCTGCCACCATCAAACTTGGACAGTTTTCTTTAGTCGTAAATTAGATCTCTATCCTGATTGTTTGAACAAGAAAACTCGCGTTCTTCTCGTGTAGAAACGACGAACGAGGACAAGTCAAGACTGTACAGCTATTGTGCACCAAAGCTACGACGATCACCGCGGAGCTAAGATTCGGACAAATGGTTCCTAGTGGCATGTTCTTTGATCTCTAAATCTGTTCTTATTGCCAACGAGTGCCTTACTGGTCACTTGAGAATTGTTTCCTTGCTTTGCAGGAACCAGACGGTCGGCCCAGCGAGGAGGAAGAATCGAGTAACTCCGAAGACGAGCGTGAATGGCGAGCAGAGTTAAAGAGACAGCGACGAGAGGCTAAAACCAACGAAGAAAAACGTGTCCCCAGCAGACCGAAGTTTTACGAACTGAAATCCGGTGAAAACTTCAGAACCGTGAGGTCAGCCAAAACGGCATCTGCGTCGAAACAAAAGAAGTAAGTGAGGCCTAGTGCCGACGCCGAACTTTTTATAAGACAAACTAAAACACTGAGACCTCAGACCTTGACACATTTTAAGGCAAACAGTCGTCAAATATGTTACGATTTTAATGATTTATGCTTTAGGTTCGGAACATAAAAGGTTCGATGCCACAAAACCGTCCCAAAGTCCAGATTCTCGACTGAGCCAGGCGGGAAGAACTTCGGACTCTTTTTAAACTGAAATAGCCGTTCTTCATCTGATCGCCTCAAATATTGAACTTGTCATGCACTTAATTCAAGGTTTTAGGCTTGGCCCACGAAAAGTCCTGCCTGCGAGGTGGATTCTAAGATGGGCGAGGTAAGGATTGGGGCCTTTCCACTTTCTCGATTTAAACAGTTCCACCCTCTCCACTAGCATATATGTCAGCAATTCAGATTAGTCGTATACATCGTGAGCTGAGTAGTCAATGTCACTGACGGTTTATTATGGTACAATTTTAGACTAGCCACCCCCTCAGCTCTAATATTTGTAAGATTGGAACGTGTTTGGAACCTGTTTTGCGTTCAAAATCGTGTTTGTAAATTTTAACGGGAAACAGAGCTGAACGTTTTTCGTGACCAAGCTTCTTTTTGATTCATTCTTTTAGAGTATCACTTGGAGAACGTCTTCAACACGAGGAATGTTCTGGGGTGATCAAATCAACTGGCTCAGCATTAGGTGAAAAAGAGATCACATTCCAAGTGAAGAAGGTAAGAAGACTGTCCATTTGTCATTGCTCTTCATATTCGAGTGACACGGTGGCCTTAAGAGAAGAGCCCTGACTTCTGTTAAGGTTCGTTTTGACATCTTCAAACCGGAGGGATTAAAACGCCTGCTTTTCGCATTAGTCATGTAACATTGTGTACAGTAACGAAGCTTTTCGAAAAGGATTTCATCACAATAATCATGCTACAGAATCATTTCCTATCGGAGGTTTCCTCAAACACAATTCCAAAATTTAAATGGCCCGTAATTGTTGCATTTTCAAATTTCTCTGGTAGTGTGGAAGGAAGCATTTGATGCATTTTCAGAGTAAAAATGTCTTTTTAAATTCTTCCTTCGTCATGAGTGTAGACGAAGCCTTAAACATCGGTTAAGGGGGTAAGTTTCTAAAGAAACTGTGGTGCTGCATCGGTGGGAGTATTGCAAGATAATTTGGTTTTATCAACTGGGTTGATAATGTGAATTGGCCACCGTTAGTAGCTCCCGAATCTCTTTACGGTGGCCAATTCACATTATCAACCCAGTTGATAAAACCAAATTATCTTAAACATCGGTTACCCTGGGTACTCAGATGCGCTTTGCTTAGCACTTAGGTTTGCCGAAATAAACTCAATAAGGAGAATGTGTCCCAACAATAAAAGTGAGGTCAGCCTGAGAACAGCCTCCCGATTGGGTTTAGTGCGAGCTTGCCAGGTGCAGTCTAGGGCGAGAGGGGCGCTTCGCACGCGGAATTCTTAATATCGAACCAAACAGCTCGCTTCGCTTACCGAATTAAAGTGATGTGAAACATCGCACCCACATTAGTTGAACATTTCGGTTGGTTTTAGCAGGATAAAGGTTAGTTACACTGCACATGTAACTGGCTGTGGTTTTCTCCGTAGAGTAAAAAAGAGACACAAAGAAACGAAGAGATACGTGCTCATGTGAAGGAAAGAAAACAGCTTCGCCGGTCAGCCAGTAGTGTACTGGGAAAGGAAAAACGGGGACCAGTGTTTTGGAGAGGAAAAAGAGTCAGATGACAGAAAAGGAACAACGGGAAATAGAGATATCACCGTGGATTACGGCATTTGGGATTGAAGGATATGAAAGGGTTTAAATTCTTTTAAGACTGTCAAAGCTGCCCCCGTCACTGAGACGACAATAAAATTTTGTATCCGAAATCACAAAAAACAAAGACTAAATTCCCGTTGAAGCATCCATGTTTTAATTCTTATTTTTCCGTCCTTTGCGATTGTGTTAAATGTTCCACAACCGTAAACATCATTTATTTATTTTATCTGGCACCATGCTACAGAATCATTCTGCTATTAAACAATTAGAATATTAGCTCGAGATTTCTCGAGTCGCTCAAAACTTTATCTAAATTCTATACACAGACACAATGAGACTACAGTAAATTTAAACTAAAACAATTAGACTACTCGCCCTCGTTTTCTACGAGCGATAGTCAACTCGGCTGCGCCTCGTTGACTATCTGCTTGTAGAAAACTCGGGTTCGTAGTCTAATTGTTAATTATAGTTCACCACTAAATTTTCTCCGATTCGTATTGGTTTAAATTGATCACGTGATACGATAATGCTCATCTGAGGAGAGACACTATCAGCCCATAGTGCCCGTCCACGGAAAATACCCGGATGGATAGTAGTCGTCCGTGAAAATTTCCCTGTAAACATGCGGGTTTCTAGAAAATGAACAATTGAAATTGTAAAAAAAATTAGTGGGTTTTTGTCTGTTTTCTTTTCCAAAGTTTACATTTGACTTAAACGACTTTCATCTAAAAAAAAGTGAAAAATAATTCAACGGATGAGTTTTGAGCTGGCGCGTGGAAGAAAATTTAGTGGTGAGCAATAAAGACTAGAGTGTTTATGTCTCGGAACTATCGGTCTGATAGTTGCCTTTTGGAAGTTTGATGTTCTTAAGACTAGCATATTTGCCCTCGAAGCTTCGCGTCTCGGGCGAAGGACATCAAATTTTTCCGTGGCAACTATTTAAACAATAGAGTGTTTCTGTCGAGGAACTATCGGCTGATAGTTGCCCCGCGGAAATTTGATGTTCTTAAGCCAAATATTTGCCCGAGAAGCGAAGCTTCGAGGGCAAATATGCTAGTTTTAAGAACATCAAATTTCCAAGGGGACTATCAGACCGATAGTTCCGAGACATAAACACTCTATTGTCTTTATTGTTTACCACTAAATTTTCTTCCGCACGCTAGTTCAAAAATCAATTAGACTTCCATTGAATTATTTTCAAGATCTCGAGAAGAAAGCCGTGAAAGCCAAATATAAAATTTGAAAAAGAAAGCAGACAAAAATCTTAATACAATATTAGTTATTTATTTTCTATGAAACCCGCTTGTTTACAGCAAAATTTTCACGGACGACTACTATCCATCCGGGTATGGGCTGATAGTGGCCCTCCGCGGATGAACACTATCGCGTCACGTGGTCAATTTAAGCCAATAAGAATCGGAGAAAATTTAGTGGTGAACTATAAGAGCTGATAGTTCCTCGACAGAAACGCACATGTTTAGACATATAGTGAGTAGCCTAGCCAATCAGAGACCAGCATTCGTGACATAATGCAAGTAGATTTTTACTACTTGATATTGTAGTAGTTTCTAGTCATTCGTCAGTGTAACTATAGAGGCATAGTCCTTTAGGAAATAACAACGTTAAAGTACTTCTAGTACATCTCTAACCAAACGACCCCAGTATCAATAAGCGCTATAACAGATGCTACACGTGTAATGTTTATTTGTTTGTCAGAAGCAATTTGTGTTCAATATTCCGTGAAGTTATCACTTGCCTTATGACCTACAAAGGCATCAGCTTCACTTTAGTTTATGTAAACTTAGTTGGTACAATAACGAAGACGACATGCTGGAGTGGGTTTTAGTTTGTAGACATAGAACGAGCCACAGTTGCGTACCGTTATATAGGTATGATAGGTGCAAGGACACGATGATGACGATTTCATGCCGAAACAGACTTTTCTTGTGACCCTCCCCGCCGAAACTGACGGATGTCCACTCACTAACCAGCCAGGGTAATCTGTGTTGCAGGCGTGGTGCTTAGCACACTGGGTGCTCATGCCTTTTCCGATTATAAACCTGTACCAACCCTCAGCAAGGTCTCTGTCACATCTGTGGTAAGTATATGTAGAGCTCACTCGTCTTGAATCATCATCTATCACCATGTGATTAAAACATTCCGGTCTGTCAGTACCTGAAAGAGTCATTTTATGATTAGCGATAAATCAGGCCATACATTCAAACAAGCAAATTGTTCAACACTCGTTCACACATCCCTTTTTCCGGGAATTGTCCGACCCACACATTGCCTTTATATCTTTGTTAATTACTTTTCTGTTCTCTTCTGTAGTAGAGATGTTTTCGGTTGTTCCATCGTGCGATGGACGTACTTCTAAAGTTTCAAGTAACTTAAAAAGAATTTTGGAGACACTCATCTACAGCTTGTGTTCCTACAACTTCTACCCTTGTTTCTATAAATCGATACACTACTGCTTGATTTGAATATTTTTGTGTCATTGGCAATAGAACCCTCTGGACATCTCATCTTACTGGCTCTTCGTCGCTGGCATCTTTTAGGAAGAAACTTAAAACATATATTGTCGTTAGCTATTAACTCTGTTATTAAAGCTTCTCATTAATTAACTAACTAACTAACTAACTAATCCTCATCGAGCCCATGAGAACTCTTAAGGCCGGTTCTCAGTAATTACTTTATCTGTGATTCACAAGGGCAGCATACCAAACGAAAATCCAAGTAAATCACACAAGTAGTGCGGTGCGTAGCATAAAAAACGAACTCTAAAGGTACGATTCTTAGAAGTAAAGTCAGATGGCACGAGCATGGGGAACGAAATACCAGGTACTTTTATGGCCTAGAAAAAAGAAATCATGAAAATAAAACAACCGCTAAACTGAAACTTTCAGACGGCGATTTTACCAATGACCAATTTAAAATCCTTCAAGAACAAATGCGCTTCTACAAAACACTTTTCAGATAAAAACAGATCTCCAGATCTAAACGATGCAGCTCTCTCTGCCTTCTCCGAAAATATCATTTCTTTAGAAAATGATGATAAGCTCTCGTGTAAAGGGAAAGTCACTCGAGCGGAATGCCTTAAAGCGTTAAAAGAGTTCAAAAACGAGAAATCACCTGGAACAGATGGATTGCAAGCAGAATTTTATAAGCACTTTTGGAAGGAACTACATGTTGATATGATACACAGTTTTAATTTTGCCTTCGACAGCGGGTCACTATCGATCACTCAAAGACGGGGAATTATAACGCTTATCCCAAAACCGAATAAAGATACTACCCTACTCGACAACCTCAGACCAGTATCCCTTCTTAACACTGATTACAAGATTTTAACTAAAGTTATTGCAAAACGGCTAGAAAAAGTTTTACCGAAAATAATTAACCTGGATCAAACTGGATACGTCAAAAACAGGTACATTGGTGAAAACGTCCGATTAATTTCCGACATTATGTCATACACTGAAGAAACTAACATACCTGGAATCGCTCTTTTCTTAGATTTTAAGAAAGCTTTTGACACTATTGAATGGGATTTCATTAATAACTACCTAAAAAATTAAACTTCGGCCCGGACATTCAAAACTGGTTTAAAGTTTTATACAATAATGTTAACAGCTGTGTTCTAAACAACGGTTATGCATCTGAGTTTTTCTCTTTAGAACGAGGTGTTGGGCAAGGTTGTCCTTTGTCCGGTCTGTTATTCGTGATCGGTATAGAAATACTTGCGAGAGCAGTTAAGAACGATGCCGGCATTAAAGGCATTAAAGTAGGCGAAATAGAAATTAAAATCTCCTTATATGCAGATGACACCACTGTTTTTGTTCGTGACCTTGATTCTATTACCCATCTGCTATCTCTGCTTGATAAGTTCAAAAGTCTCTCAGGTCTGGAAATTAACACTAAAAAGACTGAAGGAATGTGGCTCGGTTCCTGGAAAAATAACACCGAAACGCCGTTTGGCTTCCGCTGGCCACGGGACCCAATAAAAGCTCTTGGCATCTTCTTTTCCTACGACTTAAACAAAACAAACGACTTGAATTTTATAGAAAAAAATTAAAAATTTAGAAAAGACACTAAACTGTTGGAAAAGACGAAATCTCACACTTTACGGAAAAATAAACATTGTTAAAGCGTTCGGACTTTCCAAGCTTATTTACAATTCGTCTGTCCTTGTTATACCAGAAAATTTAATCAAAGAAATTGACAAACTAATTTTTAGTTTTGTTTGGGACGGAAAACCTGCAAAGATAAAAAAGGCAACCATCATTGGTGAGACAAAACACGGCGGTCTCAAAATGACCGACTTTAACACTATGATCAAAGCCTTAAAAGTTGCTTGGATACCACGTTTGCAGTCCAGAACTGATGCATCCTGGAAAATCATCCCTGAGGCTGCTATGCAGAATTTCGGAGGACTGTCTTTTATGACATACTGCAATTACGATGTTGACTCTCTGCAAATTAACAACCTCCCAGTCTTCTATCGCGACGTGTTGAAACAGTGGCAAAATTCAAAACACGCCTTCCAAAATGATACTTTCCCCACAAAGAAATAATTTGGAACAATCGCAACATTATGATTGATGGTAAACCACTCTTTTATAAGTGTTGGTTTGAAAAGAATATTACGCGTGTCGAAGACCTCCTTGATAATAACGGTAACTTTTTATCCTTTAATCAGTTTTCCGAACAATATCAACTGAAAACCCCTTTCACCCTTTATTTTGGAATAATCAGTTCTATCCCTACCCAATGGAAATCAGAAATAGTAAAACTAAAAACCACTATGCAAATTTCAAACGACAAAAGCAAAAATAGCACAAATACAATCTCCACCAAAACTGTATGCTCTGTTTTGTTAAAAAATGTCTTTATACCCCCTACCGCGGAAAGCAAAATCTTAAGATACGGTTTTACTCAGGAAAACATTCATAAAGTTTATGAACTGCCATTCAAAATAAAGAATGACATAAAGATAACAATGTTTCAATACAAGATTATTCACAACATCCTTGCAACTAATGTTAGTCTCTTTAGAGCCAAAATACGTGATTATGATATATGCCCTCAATGTTTGGCTGACAGGCACACTATAGATCACGTTTTTACATTGCTCTCTAACTTCACCCTTTTGGAGCTTATTTCAAAACTGGTGGGTTAGTAAAACTAAGGAAACCGTCACTTTATCAAACAGTGTGATCTTATACGGAAGTTTTGAAAATATGGAATACATATATTCTCTGGATTATGCCCTTCTTATCGCAAAGTATTCTATATATGATAGCTGCTTACACGAAAAAAAGCTTTGTTTTGACAGCTTTCTAGCACTCTTAAAGGAAAAAATTAATATACAGCGAGAAATTGCTATTGCAAACAACAAAATTAAACAATTTAATAAAGCATATGGAAATATTTTGTAAAAAAAAAATTAAAAAAAAAATTAAAAAATAAAAACGAACTCGACAAGAATCATGAACAGAGTTTGATGAAGAGTGATAAGGACAATGTTCCAAAATTCAGTTGAAGAGGGAAGACAGAAAATTGACGTATCGAATGTCAAGAAAATAAGTTTGAACTAAAATACGATATTGAAAAACAAAAAAAATAGGCGATGCGAAAAAAGTGTACTCGTACTAATAGCTTAAAAATAACAAAGGGAATTTTAAAAAGCTAAAGGTATCTGGACACGCTCGACCTTCGAACAGTGGAATAGTCCGCAGAAGCAATTAAAAGAGAAATTGGAGCTAACGGTAACAGTTACACATGACGAAGAAAGTTCCGAGTATAAATCAACTCGGTAACGTTGTCTACATTTGTGTGGAAAATCAAAATTAAAATAATAAATACTGATAGAGTGAAGCAAATAGATTTAGATAAGGCCTGGTTTAAACGTCGCATTTTACATGCGCCGAATCAAATACTAATTTTAGCCGACTAGAATGAATACGTTCTGCTGATTTGATTTAAACGTCGCATTTTTTTGCCGAATAAAATTGCTGAGCGCGAGCGACGTGTTTTAAATTCCCATTCGAGCGAACATAAATTATTCAACTGACATAATTTGAATTCCATTTGGCACATGTAAAATACAGCGTTTAAATCAACTCTCGAATTTCAGTCGCGTCGAATATTCGACTGACTCGCAGCGAATTGAAATATGTCGCATTTAATTGATTAGACGTCGCATTTTACACGCA
>JAHPZR010008992.1:17500-23728 GCA_019787425.1 Platygyra sinensis | reverse complement strand
TTATTTTAAGTTTCGTTTGTCTTTCAATTCCCAAAACAACACCAAATATAGAAATTTGTCCTGAAAGCGTCGCAGTCATGCCAGAATATTGATACATCGAACGTGGCCTATTATCAACTCAAAAGTTGGCCTAATTCTAATACCTACAAAATAATGTTTAATTGTCAGTAATTTATGAATAGCGCCTATTCCTTCTATTCACTTATGAATTAGCTCCAATCCATGAGTAAACCCGCCTTTAGCCTGAATAGTCGTGAGTGAACGAAGAAGCAGACGCGCCAGCGAAGAAAGGAGTGGGAAATAATAGCCGCACTGCTTTTTCGCACACTTGTCCGCTTCGTACGTCTTCCTGAAACAGGCTACGTGCCTCAAGTTACAATTCCCCAGCCCGAGTGTGCTGGGGGAGATTGGCAACGCAATGTGAATAATTTGTGAAAAATCGAGAAAATTTGTAGAGTATTGGAGACCATTAAGTACTTAAAGGAGACATTGTGAGAGGGCGAGAGAGAAGGGGGTTATGTGGAGGCTGCTAAATAACTCTGAAATTGTTTGCTCGAGGAACATGACCTCGTGGCTTCACATTTACCGGTAAGGAAAAATGCATAGTTATGGGCGTCTCACGGGAGAAATCAGGTCACTCCTATGAGGCTACACGTACCTTAGCACGACGATACTGCGGAAGAGAAGTGTCAGCGTTACCAAAAGTAGTCTCATGATCGAAAGGAACGAATTCAATTGCGCGGTTGTCACGGTGGTAAAAAAAAGTCTGCATACGAGCCTAGTGGCCCATCAGGCCGGAGCTTATCCCGGTTTCCTTAGCATGAAGCGACTGAGAGTGTTTCTACTCTCCCCTGGATGGGATGCTAGTCCATCGCAGGGTTACCCCCCAAATTACACCTGGATGGAGAGGGGCACTGTGAGAGTAAAGTGTCTTGCCCAAGAACACAACACAATGTCCCCGGTCAGGGCTCGAACCCGGACCACTGGATCCGGAGACGAGCGCACTAACCATGAGGCCACCGCGCCTCCCTGTCACGGTGGTACCGGTCACAAAAAATTTCTCGCGGAAAAAAAAAGTAACTTGAGACAGTTGATTATGTCTTATCTAATTTTAAAGGCGTAAATTACTGGCCTGGGTTTTCTCAGTCTTTATTAATTGTTCTGTTTTGAGAAACTAGTTTCATTCGGCAGCTACAACTACAGTACGCTGTAAATATAAGGTGAAGACATTATGCTGACCCGTTTGACCCCTTTACTCTTCCAGTACTCAAGACAGCAACGTTACTAGCCTGCCCTTTTAAAAATAGAGTGGACAAGCCATCTATTAATAAATACCTAGTGATGACAACGAAATACGATAACCGTGCAAATTGTTATCAGACAAGATATCTCTCCGGGGAAAAAGAGTTATCATTATAACAAAAGATATCTCTTTATCCTGATATCTCAAGCTGTGAAGATATCATGATAACATGATATCGTGATAACTTAAAGATATCATGGAGATATCATGATATCTAATTTTGAACGCGATGGCCTGCCATATTTGCGGACCCGTACAGGACCGCTCAGGGAACACATCCTGTTCACTTATCCGACGAATTTCACTGCAAGCATTGAAAAAAAATTACATCGGTTATTTGGAGTTATGACTTAAATCGTGTAACAATGTGAAATCGGTAATTGTATAAAATGCTTCCTTCCGCCTTACTCCCCCCGGCTTCAAAAATACAGGTCAAAACAATTCTACGCTTTTCAGTAGCTGGATCGAAGCCATTGTTTTGCCGGGAGGTCCTCACGTCTCGAAACTGCAACACGTACTTCGCTCTTATAAAACTAGGTCCACAATGCGCACTTGGGGTCTTATGCTTAGTTTTACTCCTTTCGGTTGAAATGATGTTCTCAAATATCAGTATCTGGGAGTTGAACTGCTACAAGTGAGAGGGTAGACAAGTCTTTTCAATTTTTAAGTCGAAAATGTATGGCAGAATACTGTTTACTTAATTTATCTTTATCTCTAATAACAATTGAAGGCTTTCCCCAATTAGCACAACAGTGCTAAATACATTAGACACTATTATTATAATTATTATTATTATTATTATTATTATTATTATTATTATTATTATTATTTCTTGCAAGAGGGGCGAATAGTGGCAAATCCACATAACAGACATTACATTCAGAGGGCAAATTTTTGGAAATAAAACTTTTTCTTTCATATTCGCTTAAGTAGTTTTTGTTTCAAATTTGCACAAGTATTCATCACATGGTACTTAACTATCAGCAGAAAATACCCTCTGATTTCATTCTCAAAAGCTCTCAATATTTTTGTTTTAAACATCAATGCGGACATTACATAACTAGAGTTAGTAGACACAGTGGTTGTTGGATCACTGATATCAAATATTGTAGGACCTGGATTTTCCTCCACATCATTTGCTTGCCTTATACACTTATGTCCAGGAATGCAGGCTGATGAGATTCAATGCACTTTATGAATAAGCATCACAAAGTGCAATTTTCATATCACTTCAAATTTGACAGAATTATGTATGCTTTGGTGACTTTTTAGTAAAGAGGACACTTAAAAATAGTAATAATTAAAAAACAACAACTAATATTTAAAACAGGGTAACCCTTTCAGTCACAGGACTACCAACTGGGGCCCTGTATAACATAAAATAAAAGAATATGTGCAAAACTAAATTATATATATTTATAAAACCAACCACTTTAACAAGATACAGCTAAAAATATTATTTAGAAGCTTATAGAGAATAAAGAATAGGATTCTTTTTATGCTTATCATAAAGAGCACGAATCTCATTAACCTGCATTTCTGGACATGTCAGGCCTTATAAGCAATGGGATGTTAACATTGTAGCACATAATTTGTGTAAACCAAAACATCACCTCATTCCACAACTTGAAATGTCCAACAACTTCTTTTAATGTTGGCAAGTAAGACACATTTAGGTAAAACATCACAAGCATCATATTCCAAAATCGCTCTCGAACACGTGAAAAAGCATCCTTGGCTTTGACAAAATTGTTGTGACAGCCGATCCCTGACCGGTGTTGTTCGATTTTTGTTCCCACGATGGCGGCTAATAACGGACAACAGTAGTCAGTTTGAGGTGTAACCCACACCGATAGTTCAAGTCGATAAATACTGGCTTGTGAGATACTCATGAGATACTTGCAACCCGCACCGGATTTAAAGCCAATGGCCAATGAATGTGGGCTTGCGAAAGTGTCTTAGCTTCAGTTCAATCCGCGCTTAACATAAGGCGAGACTAGATATGTTGCCATGCCTGAATAAACAACTCCTGTAACGCCGAAGAAACTCCACTAAGCAACACCTGAATGAAATAACAATGGGCAAACATGGCAAAGCAGTGCAATCATAAACAGCACGAAAGTGCAATTTGAAATGGGACATAACTTACCTTGAACAAGTACTATTAAATTGCGACGGAAAGCTCTTTTAAATTTTTTCAACACAGGGAAAACGGCTGCAATCTAATACACAGTGACAACATGCTCGAAGAAATGGCCGACGGAACAACTTGAAAACAATCGCAATTGCTAGTTCCCAGTCCACCTGCCTACTCTCGGAGATCTGTCACGCGTCATCTCGTCCTCAAAGTGACACACTGACAAACAAGATGTGCCTCTGACTTAGGGGTCTGTATGCAGAGCATAAGACTCCAAAAATGAAACATTCCAGAAAGTACAATACAAATTGGATTTAATAGAACAACGGAATATACCTTGACAAAATACATTCTCGCTAACGAAAACTGTAAACGGGCTTTAAACACGTGGGAACCTTGTGTTTAGGTAACGAATTTACCATCCAAAGCAGTCCTTGAGTTTTCTTTCCTGCTTTTCGTTTCCCTGCTCCTCCACTTCCTGTCTAGCTTTTCCTTCCTAATATACAAGCAGCTCGTCCGCAAAGATGTCTTCCCCGTCGCCGCTTGAAACATCACAAATTGCTCTCAAAGCTCCAAGCATTGATTTCACGCAGTTCTCGAACATGCTCGATCGAAGTTTATTTCGGAGTCTTTCGGATGGAAACTTAACTCTGACTCCAGTGATGAAAAAGAAATGATTCTTAAACAAAACTTGGACGTTTCAGTCCCAAAATAAATTGGGACGATTAATTTTGCTTTCCATTTTCTCGAGCAAATACAGAGAGCAGACTGAGGCACCATTGTGTTTGGTTCCTGGGTAGACGTCATCAGCAAACGCCGCCCACACTCCTTAAACCTCGGTAGTGCAATACTTCAAGCGAGACTTTGAAAGGGCATAGAAAAATCGAGGATTCAAGCAAATTCAAAATTTTTGCGCCCAAATGCTTCGAATAACAAGTAGATTCAATTTAGCGAAAAAAATTTTTGGGGTTAGGTGCACTTTAACCTTTATGCAAATAGTTCAGTTATCAAAGTTGAGTACGCCACCCAAACGATCCAGCGGTCTTTTTGTGAGCCAACATCAAAGCGAGGCTATCGGGTCAACGTTGATCAGACTTTAGTTGCGTTTGTGTAATAAAGTGATAAAAAAACTTATGCAGCCCGCCAAAAATCTTCCAGAAGCGGCCTTCTTTTCCGCTGAAGAGAAATTGCAGCTACTTAGTGGTAATTGCCCCCGGAATATAACTAAAGAAAGACTGAAAGAATGGTTGTCGTTCCGCAAAGGGACAACGAAAGATGGTAGTGCGCGGTCGGAAGCTACGAAGGCAGAGTTATCTCGGGTTTTCCTAAAAGCAGGCCCGCGGCCCACGGTCCGCGACGGTCCAGCGGCCCGAAGGTCCAGCGGCCCAAGGCCCGGCGGCCCGCGACCAATGGCCCGGTGGCCCTGTCCTGATTTTTCACAGTTTTTTTTGTCCAGCTGTAAATTCACGCGCATGCACAGATCTGCGTCGGGTTTTGGTGTTTATTTTTGGCTGAGAGAAGTTAATGTATGGGACCGCAGTCTAAGCCTCGGTCCGGCGTATCCTCGATCGCCCGCCAGGATCTGCCTTCGCGCGCCGCTGAAGCCGCTGACGTGTGCCGTTTGCAGTTTGCTCCGTGCAAGTTGTTTGTTTAGTTGTTCCCATCTCCCTTTTCATTCCCCTAGTCCTTCGTCTCCCTGCTTTCCCCTTTCCCCTTCTCCACTGGCTTCGGCCACTCATGCAAAGGGCCTCGCCTTGGCGTCGGTTCCCATAGCAACCCTCCAAGCATCCGTCCGTCAGTCGGGTTCCCGCCTTCGATTCGGGGCCAGTCCACTGGTGCATTGTTCCTTTGCATTCTAGCCAAGCCCCGACTCCGTTCGCTGCGTTTAGGAACAGATATTAATGGACGAACAAAATGGACCACGGTGAGTTTGAATTCGTTTACCATTTAATCATTTGAATCCTTGTTTCTCTTTGTTGCATGTTGTTGAGATAAACAGAAACCGATAGCCCAACACAGGACTTTATTTTCAGACCATACTTTGAAAGTAAAAATATCATAAATAATGCGATATGTGAACTGCGAATCTTTTTTTTACAGAGACATGTCTGTTTATTTGCAGTTGACACATCTCATTAATTAGCTCATGACATTTTCAATCTCAAACTGTGGTTTGAAAGTATATCGTTTGAGAATGGACTTCCTCTCTATTGGGTTTTGCGAACAGACGAATAAATAGAGAATGACATCGTTTTTCACTTAGGAACATGCAACGAAAGAAAGGATCGAAAAGGATTGAAATGATTATTAAAATGGTAAACGCCTGAATTCAAACTCGCCGTGGTCCATTTATTTAGCACGCCCAAACCCGATGCAACTCTGTGCATGCGCGTGGATTTACTGCAGAACAAAGAAACTGTGGAAAATCAGGACTGGGCCTCCGGGCCGCAGGGCCGTCGTGGGCCCTGGGCCGTGGGCCGCCTGACCTTCGGGCCGCCGGGTCGCTGGGCCGTCGCAGGTCGTGGGCCGGGGGCCGCTGGGCCGCGGGCCTGTTTTTAGCAAAACCCGAGTTATCTCAAAGGTGTGAAGATTCTGAAAGATTGTATTATTTTCTGTCACTTATAATTATTGCCATTGCTTAAGCGGAATTTTGAAGCAGTTATATCAAAAATAGTTGGGAGAATAATTTTACGGAGAAGTGGAAAGACTTAGCAGCAAGTAAACCAGTGGACCAAGCGGCGACCGTCAATTGTGATTTCCCAGAATCTGCACAGTGGGTTTTACTGGT
>JAHPZR010008992.1:2500-15000 GCA_019787425.1 Platygyra sinensis | reverse complement strand
GACCGGTCAAAAAGAATTAAGAGAATTCTCATGGTTAGTGCTCAAGAAAGAGAGAACATTGCACTTGCCACAAAAGCTCAAAGTAATTGTCAGGCATGGTTTGAACACAGACGTGTTCGTATCACACCTTCTCAGAGCAAGCGAGCATTAATAAAGCCGTCTACTAGCCCAACAAAGGCAATGAAGGAAATCTTACATTATAACTATCAGTACCAAGATAATAAAATGAAATGAGGGACTGAATGATGAGAAGCAACCTCGTTCCCAGGGTCTCTTATCTTACCGCCCCCTGAGGCGAACGAGGTTGGATGAGAAGAAGCCATGATCATATGGCTATATGAAAACAAACTGGATTCAAGTGCAAAGTCAGTGAAACAGGTTTTTTTTATATCTCTGAGTTATCCTTTCCATGGGGCCTCTCCAGATGGGGAGGCCGATGGAGGACTAGTGGAGATCAAGCGAATCTTCACAGATGGTCTATCTCTTAAGAAAGCAGTGTGAGAACGTGGTATATGTAGAGACACTTCTCATGGGTTGGTGGTCAACATGAATCACAAGTTCTATTACCAAGGCCAGCAGCTGATGCTTTGCACTGAAACATCTTGGACTGACCTGGTACTTTCTGACACTGTTGATTTAATTATTTTACATGTGAAGAAGAACAACAAATTCCTAGCTGACAAAGTCCCAAAACTGGAAAAGTTTTATGACAATCACATCTCTTTGGAAATAGCATACCCAAGAGTATTTTTTGGACTTACTAGATTGAGTAAATTAATCAAACGAATAACTGCATGCAATATCAATTTTATATATTTCTTTTTCTCTAGAAATACTGTAAGTATACATCAATGGCAACATTTCAGTTGCAAGCATGTGCTAATTACTCAGTGATTAGGGAAAGGAACATGTGTTAATTACTCACTGATTGAAAACAGGAGCATTTTAAGGTACAATACTTTTACATTGAGTTTTGTGATATTTTTATGACAAATGATCTGATATTCACTTTAACATTACATGACTATACAATCATTATCTAATAGATAACATGAAGACAACATTTGTTATCATTGTTATTGCTAACCATCTACTAGTGTTGGGAGGAAATTTGATAGCATTGCACAGACAAAAAATATCATATCAATTATACCGTTCTTGCACAAAGTTATCGGGATAAAGTCTAAAATGTGGTAGTTTTTTATTCGTTCCATGGCACTTTCAACATGGATTCTAAGAGATGCAATCCTCCTTGTTTCCAGTAATTCACTTTCATTAACCAGATTCATTCATGAATGGAAAAACAATTACTTTTACCCCTTTAGACCAGGGAATCGAACACAATAAATTCTGATATCAGTCAAACTTAAGAGATCGAATTTTGTTGTTCACTGGACATATTTGTACGTTCCGTTAGATCTTGATCTTTATTGAGCCTCTCGTTAGTGATGGTTAGAGTTTGATCCACGGGGATGGAAGCGAATAAAAATTTAGCGTCAAAAGAGACCATGATTTCGTCAATATGGTGACAGAATGTTGCTGGATCTTTTGAGCAAAATTAGAGCTTTTGTTGACGAAGAAACGGTTTCTCCGAAGGGGCAACAGAATGGAAATAGAATGTTTAGATACTGGTTACCGCCTATTCTCCTGGTGATGGGGTGATGGATCTATGATGGTGATGGGAGAAACCAAGAGAAAATGATGGGACAGAGAGGGAGGCCCCCAGTCCTGGCCTTGGGATATGTCAAATCTACTAAAGTTATTTTAGGATTGCCGGAAACAGCGGAAGTGCACTTCCTTTTACGTCCGCATGATACCATTCTTTTGGTAATCACGCAATTTAGAAACGGCGGTCCACAGGGAAATACGGCAATAGAAGTGTCTTTTACGGGTATATTTGAGAGAGACCGTGGTATTTCTGGATGGATAAATCAAAGTCACAACTTGTTGGGAATAAAATACGGGGGGTGACAACTCTAACAAACGCTGTTTGAGCAATACTAGGTCTTAAATTAAGTCGTCCCGGAAATCTGGATTATCCTCCTGAATTTTTGGGAAACGTCAAATAAAATTTTCTTCGATGTCCCGATTTTTTTCTGCAATGTCCCGGAATTATAGCGCGTTTCCCGGAAAAAATTTCCAAGTGTCCCGATTCCCGCAGAAATCTCCAGATTCCCGGGACAATCTTGGTTTTGTCCCGAAACAGCGTTTGTTAGAGTTGTCACCCCCGTAATAAAATGGCTTGTACAGACGGGCGGAAATGCAGTTCTGAGCTTATATGGGAGTAATTTCGTCTTTGAATTGAAAATTATTTCACTTCAACGTTGTTCTGTTTCTCTGTGAATTCAAAATTATTTCTGCAAGGGTTTCTGTCGCTGATCGCTTCCGGCGCTCCAAGCTACAGGAGTTTTTTTGTCGCCGTAACAGTATTCACAATTAGGTCAGTTCTTACATTTCCATGATCGCCATGCCTTTAGTTGTTTAGTCCCGGCTGTGCCGGCATTCAAAATTGTAACATCATTTCTCTCGCTGAACGCTACTCTGCAAGTCTGACCCTTTTGTTATTGTATTCCTGATCGAAATTATTTCTGTCACTGGTCGTCCCACTTCGAGCTGTTTTCAAGTTATTTCTCTCGCTGGTCGCTTCGCTGCGAGCTGTTTTGTCACTGTACGATTATTCAACATCATTTCTGTTGTTGATCACCTCCAGCTCCGAGCTGTTATTTTGTTGAGTTATTTTCTTGGATGATCGCTACACTCCGAGTTGTTTTATCCGCGCTGTTAAGGTTCAAAACTGTCAAAATAAACTTCTATCGCATGGTTGAAAATTGCTTTGTTGAGGTATAGTATTCAAATTGGTTTCTGTTGCTAATCACTAAGCTTCGAGTTGTTTTGGTTCCGGAATGGATTCAAAATGTTTTAGCGACCCTCCGAAACGTAAGTTTTGCAGCTCGACCATAATTACTCCTCCAGCCGGGTTGAGAGCAATTTTGTCGCTCGGTTCAAAAATAGTTTTTCCGTGGGACCCAAACTAATTTTGTTCGGTGTGCTAAGATTTCTTTTGTCGATGCGTTCGGTGGTATCAGGATCGCTACAGATTGAAACAGTTTTTCATGTTATTTTACAGACAAGAGCCATAATAGGACTTGGTTACAGTATCGAACAATACGATACTTCTTTGCATGTTGTTTACAATTAACAAATGAAAGCAATTAAATTCTTTCTTGTTTTCATCGCTGTTTTCTTTGGTTCAAGTTCTCGGAGGACAAACATTGATATTCCTTCATACCCCCTACCGTTTTTATTCCAAAGAGGTTGTGGTTCTTTAGCCGCTTCTACTGACGAAACGTATTTCCACGCCGACCGCCATTTCAAAATTCCCAGATCAATGGATGAAAGGTATCATGCGGACGTCTGGGGAAATAGAATTCCGTTTCCGCCTAAAGCTAAAAATGACTTTAGTGGACTCGACATATCCCAGCCAACGCCCTCAATGTCCCTCTCTGTCCCATCATTTTCTCTTGATTAAAAGTAGAATCGAACTTGGGTTCATAATTTTTGGAGAATTTTTTTCATAGAATCTTGCATGTAACCTCAATTTTAACACTCCAGATCCCATCTAGATATAAACCGAGACAATGATTTTTAAATGCAAGACTCTTCTTAAGCATAAACTTCCCCCCCTCGTCTTGATGTTAGGGAACCCACCTACCCCTCCCTCCCAAAAAGAAAGCCCTTTCAATTCAGTTGAACAAATAATATTGCTCAGGGTTTATACTCAGAATTTCGCTGCATGTGAAAACCATTAAGGGTTCTTTTATAATTTACTCTGGTTTTCCTCTTGAGAACAATAACAAAATGTTAAAAACGCTTGTTTACGATTGTACTTTCCACACTTGTCTTATTCCCTGCAAATACTTATTTTGCCTCCACTACTCTTCCAGACACACATCGTGATTAAATTGGGCACGTTGGACAGCCAAGCCACCGAGCCATTTATTCAGTGTCAATAAATCAGTGTTACAAAGATCCGAAAACTAAGCCCACCATATCTGGACACGAAAACCCTAAAAAACCAGCAGGTGGAAAAAGTTTTTTTTTGATTTCAAGATGTATACACACCGACACCATTTGATGTATATTACGATTGTATTGTTGTAGTAAAGTGTACCTAATCCTAAAGCGACTAGTGGCCGGGTTTGGTGAACGTGCTGAGAAAATCCTGAAACCGGCGACCAAAATCACAGGCATAAAAGTGTCTAGAGCTCGATGTGACAAAGAAATAACTCTGCCAAAGCGAGTACGAATTGATCTTGATAAAAAGTTGATCGCATTGAGGTCAAGGGAATCTTCTCTTTGGTCTTCTGCTGATTCTCTTTCTGACCCTTTCTTCTTCGTCAGAGCCAGTCATATTCCGAATCTTGATGGGCGTTTTCAAAGGTTACTCTATCCCCGATAGGTAACTCGTTTTCGTACATATTCAAGGGAAGAGTTCCAACACGTTTATAGAGTTAGCAAATAGTTATCATCCGACCAAAAAAATCACGGCTGAAATTTCATATACACACTTCACCTCCTGCCTCCCTCCAGGCGTCAGGAAAGGCTTTCTCAAAGGCGAAGGCTTACTGAGAACCAAATATTCAAAAGCTACATTTGAAGAAAACATTACACAGTTCAAACGCAGATGACGCGACAGAGTTTATCCAGATAACCTCTTAGAAAATACTCTCTCAGAAATTAAGTTTAGCGAAAGAATGTCGGCTCTACAAAATGAACTGACAAAAAACGAGCAAAAGAATTTTGCCGTTTGTTACAGAATATCGCCCAATCTGTGCCTAGTCTTAAAAACATTCTTATGAGACAATGGCATTTAATAGAAAATCAGCCTCTACTAAGAGAGGTCTATAAAAACCCTCCCCTGCTTTCATACAGAAAAGGGAGGTCTTTGGAAAACGTACTCGCTAGAGCAAAGCTTTGAAGGTCAGTTTTATTATCTTAACCAATGGGAGTCTTGTTTGGCCTGCCACCATTTCTATCCTCAAATGTAGCTTTTGAAGAGTTAGCTCTCTGAAGTCTTAAGGCTTCGCCTTTGATAAAGCCCTTCTGACTCGTGGAGAGTGGCAGGAGGTGAAGTGTGTATATTGGAAAGTTTCTGCCGGTTTAAAGTTCGTGCGCAAGTCGCGAATGGATTCCTTCTTAAATCTGCCCTTATATACACATGTATCCAGAAAAGTTATTTCTGTATCTGAAATTTCAGCCGTGAATTTTACGGTCGTTTTGAATCAGTTATTGTTGGAAAAACCTCAGGAAAATGAATTTTCAGGACCTAAAATAAATAATTCACAAATCACGCATACCTCACGCGATAAATCACGCGTCACATACATTCAGGTATTCACGTATCGCGTTCATTTTTAAGTAACTTTCACGCGTCACGTACAAATTTTAGCACTCATCACGCGTCATGCATAAACCCTTTGCCCCCTCTTTATACCATGACGAAAATCTCTTTGGAAAGTGAAACCTCAAAAGTGTAACTAGGGTCAGTTTCCCCATGCTAAATTCCACCATATTTTGTAACGCAAGTAACATCTGTTGTAACTGGTTTAGGAGAATTTCTGGTCTCATCTTGGAAAACAAACCTTTACACTCACGCGGATTTTTATTAATTTCTTAGCAAAAGAATCTTACTGCTTTAAATTTGACACTAGAGAATAAATTCCACCAAAAGCTTCGTCTCGGTAATGCCAAGATATTTTTTTCTTCTGTGCAAAGTTCACATTTGTCACTTTTAATTTTTATGCTTTTTGAAGGTCACTTTTTTTCGAAGTGTTGAATACGGGAAAAGAGAGAGGACAAGCGTGACATGTAAAAGTAAAATAATTCTTTGTTTTCATGTGACGTCATCATTTTCCAAAATTACAAATTAGCAATCCTACTGGCGTTTTAGTGTCATTAGACATAAGACCTTACCAAAACTTGGCGTTTTACGACGTTCAAGCTCGATAGGTTTCCTCATTTTCTTATAGAGGACATTTGAATTTCCAAGTTTTTGCGTTGCGTAACATTAAATGGCGGTCCGAGAAGGATCACGCGTAGGTCAAAAGAGCAGTTATCGCTTACGTTTTTGGTAACTGAACAGTTCTTGCACTAGAAGAAGTATTACTTTCAATGTCTCAAAATTCTAGAGTAACAGTTTTTCGTTTCAGTGGCGAAACTCAATGACAGATGTTTCTGTTGGTTTCCGGCCGCCATGTTGGTACCCCTCGAAAAGGCACCAACATGGCGTCTCTACACAAAGCTCTATAAATTTAGGTGACAACTGTTTACCGAATAACTCGGCAATGAAAAAACGCACAGACCTGAATCTCGGCGATGTTTTTTGTCTATCAATTATCTATCATATACCTGATTCTTGACTTGATATATTGAATGGTTACGATTTTTATTTTCGATGCAAACCACCAATAAAGCTCTGACGAAATCAAAAATACCTTTAATTTATTTAAAAAATCGAATGCCTATAATTACACTTCCATCTATTTGTAATGAAAGAAGACAACAATGCAATGAAAGCAGAGTCTCCTCTGCAACCATTTTAAGATTATCGAGGGGGAGCGTTGCGTGACATCCCTCCAAGAGGGCTGCTGAGGAGACTACGTCATATAAGATATCGTAACGAATCAGGTACATTCCATTACGTGGATTAAACTTTTTGTTTATTTAACCCTTTTAACCTTTTTTTTTTTCAGAAATCATGGTCACAAAAATTGTCCTGGTCTCCTTTAAAGCCTTAATTTAGTTGGTCACGCAACTCTCCTCCCAGTAACGACACGAAGTGTGTCCATATTAATAAAAACAACATCACTGGCGCTTCGGGTTACAATTAGATACGACTTTTGATTTGTGTAGAGGGCGAGTTTTGGCGTCATATACTCAGGAAATATTTTAGCGAAGTCGTCATTGGCTAAGACGCTAAAACAAACGTGATTCAGGTTCAGGAAACTGTTATTGGGAAGCTGACCCTTGCGTGACCTAAAAATATCGGCTTCCAAAGAGTCTAAAACTTTCCTACTGTGGAATTTTTTGGGCGAACTTGGTTATAGTAACATCCCTCCTTCATAAGGGTTTGACCTGGTCATATTAAGCCTGTCATAACATCTGTCGTTTCAGCGAATTCAGAATAGTCTATTTTTCTGGTTCTAATATAACCGCCACACACTTTTTAAGCCTATCTATATACAAACAAAACTATTTCAGCTAAAAGCTACTATAAGCCCTGGTGATTTTTCGTGCTTCGATTGATATAATCACTCATACTACAACAAAGAGTCGTGAGTTTGAACTCTAAGTACATTAAGTACCGCCCACAGTTTTTACCTCTCACTTCCACTTGAAGGCATTATATACAAACAAACTATTCAGTTGTAGCTACTATAAGCCTGTCTATTTTTTCTTGCTCATGATAATCACATTAATAAGAGCCGGAGTTTGAATTCTAAGTAACTAAAGATTACTTACATTATTGCACTGAAAACAATGCTTTTCAAAACAAACTTAAAAGAAAACTTTAAAAGAGGCTTCTCAGCTTTCGGTAGAAATGTCTGGGAAAAAATTAACATATTTAACACTTGGTTTGTCAGGTCATTTCTTGCTTGATGTCTTCCTGGA
This sequence comes from Platygyra sinensis, assembly GCA_019787425.1. Classification (NCBI taxonomy): domain Eukaryota; kingdom Metazoa; phylum Cnidaria; class Anthozoa; order Scleractinia; family Merulinidae; genus Platygyra; species Platygyra sinensis. Next base: position 7,329 of record JAHPZR010008992.1, on the reverse strand, counting down.
GCTCTCCATTGCTGAGCTCATCACTTCCTGAAACAAAAAGAAAGAAAGAGATAAACTAAGTTATAAATCATTTTTCTAGTAAACCAATTCCCTTTTAAGGCTGTAGATTGACGCAGTTTGGCCCCAGGTTCCCCATGCAGGTTTGCTTGCAGTCCATTCCTGGACTAAAGGCAAATGTTTGTACTTACTTTTATTTCCAAAGTCAAAGGTCACCTGAGAAGAAGTTTCCATTCTCCTCCATTGTTGAGATCATTACTCTCTGGGACAAAAAAAAAAATCAAAAAAAAGTTATAAATCATTTTCTTGTAGGACAGTTTCCTTTTATTTATGCTTAAGATTAACACAGTTTGGCCCAAGTCCCCCGTGCAGATTACCTTGCAGTCCATTCCCACGCTAAAGTGAAATGTTTGTACTTACTTTTATTTCCAAAGTCAAATGTCACGTTATCTCCAATCAGCATAAACGGCGCCCACTCGGAAACCTTGGCAAAGCCGTTATCTCTCATCCACTTCATGGCCTGGTGAAGAGATTCACTGGCACTCACCCCACGATAAAGATGCTCGTAGAAACGACTCATAAACTGCTCAGTTGCCTCGTCTTCAAGAGCCCACAGTGACACCAACACTGAGCGTGCACCGGATCCTAAGAACGCCCGAGCCATTCCAACAACTCCTTCAACTTTAATCTGTCCTCGACCACTGTGGCAACAGCTAAGTACAACAAGTTTGGCTCGAAGTTGAACTTGCGAAATGTCACCCACCGTTAATAAGCAGTCGGTTTCACGTGGAAGTCGACTACCAGTTCTAACAGGCACAAGGATAATCTCTCCTTTTTCCTCATTGCCATGCGCAGCGAAGTGTATCAGGCTCACTGAATTTATTCTTTCAAGTACCGCCTGCTTAGTTGCTTGTTGTCCTATCAAAGGCTGAACACCCAGCAGTCGTCCAACCATCTCTGCTTCCTTTCTTGCACTGGGCAATGGTGGAATGGTTTTTCGGCGACCCTTCCAAACCACTTCACCAACGTCAGGATCACCCACTATCAGAGCTCCAGTCTGACTGTGATAGTCAGCAGGACTGTCTTGAATGCATTTGAGAGTCGTCAATGAAGGAACAATGCGAATCCTGAAAGTCTCTGATAAGTACTTTCCACTGTCATCAAGTAAAGCTGGAAATGGAACACGGTACAGGTGGCGATCAGGAACAATGATGATCTCAGATCCCTTAAGTAACTTGGCCACAGGAGCGATGATCATTTTGTAAAACAAAGTTAGATTTGGTCTGGGATCAACTTCACGTCCCTGTTGTCGTAAAGCGACGAGGTTGTCTTCCTCAGAGGAATCTGGTGTCTGTTCAATGCCATTGAAAGATCGATCTTCGCAAAGCTCCGTGGGTAAAATACCAAAGCTGCGAAAGCTTTTAGTCACTCTATTAAAAAAGCTATCCAAATCTTTGGCTTGATTAGCAAACAGTGCCTTTTTCTCCACTGTGTTTTCTTGGAATTCAACGACTCCATTTGCTTTCAGAATCCACAATAGTACAGTTTGAGCCTCGTATGAAATGTACAAACACGTAGAGTCACTTTCTAGGTTGGCGACATTTTCAATGCCAATCCATGATCGTGGGTCAGCACAGATTTGCCGTTCAACAGAGTACTGAGCTGCCATTAAATCTGATAGGGCCCTAGCCCGTCCGAGCTCTTCAACATAAAGAGCTTTCTTAGGATTCCCAGCGGAACAAAACAATAAGCTGAGTGTTTTGTAGGCAGAGTTGTACTCATCTGAAAAAAGTACCCTGAAATCATCATTGTCTTTGAGAACGCCTCGGCATTCTTCACATTTTTGAATAGCTTGAAACAAATAGGGAAACGCTTCCTGTTCCTTGTGCTGTGTCATCTTTGCCCTTGCAATGGCCTCATAGCAGGAAAGCTCCGCTTGAAAGTCTTGAACTCCCTCCTTAACTATTGAAAGTGCCTTCTCCAGGTATTGTTCAGCCTTGGCATATTCTTTGAGATTTATACATAGATGTCCTAAGTTAATGTAAATAATCGCTTCTCCTTGTCTGTCACCTGTTTCCACTATGATAGAAAGATATTTCTCATAATATTCTTTGGCCTTGACATTATTGCCCAGACGTTTAAGCAGTACTCCTAGGTAACAGTAAGATCTTGCTTCGCAGTCTTTGTCGCCAGTTTCAGTTGCAAACCGAAGTGCTTCTGCGAAATATTTGTTAGCATTAGCTAGACTTCAGAAAAGTCCTTGTCTTGTTTATTTAGTGGTCGCTCGCTCGGCCGCTTAGCGGGCTTACATATTCCACTCTGAAATTTATGAGGTCGACTTGTGGCAAGTCTAAGCATTAGCGTAACTTCTACCGAGAAAGAGTAAAACGCCTCCTAAACTTAGCCGAGAATCTGCTTGTCCTTTTCTGTCAACAATTTCAATTCCGATTGCAAGTGATTTCTGAAAACACTCTTTTGCTTTGACATAGTCACCAAGAGATTCAAACACAGTTCCTAGGCTTAAATAAGATGATACTTCTCCTTTTCTGTCACCAATTTCAATTGCGATCGCAAGTGATTTCTGAATACACTCGTTTGGCTTTGACATAGCAACCAAGAGATCTAAGCACAATTCCTAGGTTTACATAACACGAAAATTCTCCTTTTCTGTCACCAATTTCAACTGCGATTGTAAGTGCTTTCTCAAGACATTCCTTTGCGTTGACATCACCAAGAGATTTAAACACAGTTGCCAGGTTTCCATAACATGATCCTTCTCCTTGTCTGTCACCAATTTCAATTGCGATCGCAAGTGCTTTCTCAAGATATTCTTTTGCTTTCACGTAGTGACCAAGAGATATAAACACAGTTCCAAGGTTTCCATAACATGTTTCTTCTCCTCTGTCACCAATTTCAATTGCGATCGCAATTGCTTTCTCAAGATATTCTTTTGCTTTGACATAGTCAGCAAGAGATATAGACACAGTTCCCAGGTTTTCATAGCATAATCCTTCTCCTTCTCTGTCACCAATTTCCATCGCGATCGCAAGTCGGCTTTCTCAAGATATTCATTTGCTTTGACATAGTAACTAAGAGATTTAAATTCAGATCCTAGGTTTCCATAATATGTTACTTCTCCTTTTCTATCACCAATTTCAATTGCGATCGCAAGTGCTTTCTCGGCATATCTTATAGATTTGGCAAATTCACCGAGAGAGTAAAGCACAGTTCCTAGCTCTGCGCAAACGTGTGCTTCATTTTTCCTGTTTCCTGTTTTGTTCATGATACTGATCGCTCTCTCATGAAGTTCTTTTGCCTCAACCTGCTTATTTTGAGACTTACATATTGTTGCCAAAATTTATGCAAAGTATCCCTTCTTCGACTGTTTTACGACACTCGCGTTTAATCGCGAGAAGTTTCCTGCCGTATGCTATAGCATTTATGTAATCACGGATACGATGGCAGGCCGCGAACAGGACTTTATAGATTACTTCGTAAAGAAATTTTGCAAACTGCTTTTCTTTCTCCAGTGCTTTATTATTTAGTAAGACCAAGCTTTCTCTGCATAACTCGATTGCTTTTGGAGCACGACCGGTCATATAAAGGAACGTGGCAACAACAAGGCCGAAATAGATTGCTTGTGTAGCTTCTTCAAAGTCTTTCATGACGCCCTGTTCTATAAGTCTTGAAAATTCTTATCAGAATAAAACAAAGAGTTAAGCATCGATTTCGGGGGTATATTGTCATAAACGCGAGCAATACAAAAATCCATTCAAATTTACATGCTAAAAAAGTTATTTCCGTTTCAGGCATGTAATCTGCGTGATTTATAAAATGCTTAACATCACTGGTCACTGATTTACACATTTGGTAATACTTAGCGCAGTCGCTTTACATTAATATTTGGACAAGCGATGATTCAGAGTGCGTCGAATTGAATAGAGGCAGGTAGAAAAATCACTGCACGAGTTGAAATAGCTGATTAATTAAAAGAAATCATCCTCAGGGCAGACATGTTTACGCAAAGGTTAGCGATAAGAACATACATGACGTGCTTGCCTTTGATGACTTGTTAGAAGTTAAAATAATATCGAGCAGAGCGACATAGAAGTGATCCAAATAAGTTACTAAGACCGGGTGAAAATACTTTCAATTAGTAATCTGAATCGAGCTTCAAATATAAGTCTGAAGCGAGCGACTGAAATAACTTTAATTATTATTCAACAAATCGTAACACTATCCAAATATGGTCATGATGCTCTCGATATCTGTCATCCGTAGATAACAGATATCCGGCGATATACGTAGCTTCGTTCGTGGGAAGAAAAAGTGAAGTGAAAAAATGTCGACAGAAAGGTTTAAAAATGTTACGAGCTTGGAAATCAATTTTGTTATCAATTTGTTGAATAATAAAACAATTATCCTGCTCAATCTCGCGGAATATCGTCTGATTTTAGCCGACTCGGCCTACGGCCTCGTCGGCTAAGTATCAGACGATATTCCGCGCGATTTCGCAGGATAATTGTTAAATATTGAGCGAAAATTGAACAACTCTCAATGGAAAGCCGCCTAAAGTTAAATTTGCGCCCGGTGACAAAACTGTTTTAAACTTAGCGCCAGAAAGTGAAACTCTGATCTAAGCGACAAAGATATTGAGCAACAAAAAACTATGGCGCTAGCGACAGTTACAAGTAGAGCCTTACTGTCTAAAACAATCAAGTTTGATTAAAATGGAAACTGTATTATGAAGTTCTTCTGGAACGTTGCAACTAAATTAACTAGTTTTATATTATTTCTACGTGAGTCAAATGATAAATAGAAGGTCTGGAAGA